>VNJO01000089.1:0-169187 GCA_008042535.1 Drosophila tani
CTCTGAGAGGAAATTCATCTCTTTATAAGGAGGGTTCAAGAAAAGCCCCACCAAATGAGCGATTGCCGGAAGAAACCTTTTTTCTAATGCGCTTAGGGTCATTGTCTTAAACTCACTTATTATTTGGGAATCAAGGGTGCTAGTTCTGCAAAGTTTACATAATTTTTCTGACCACAATGCAAATATTTGCATTGTTGGTTCCTTGTCAGAGCTAAGCGCTTCAGAGCAGTCCTTAAAAGGTTTTAAGAAGCATAAAATGTTTTCAAGTAATGAAAAATCTAAATTACTAATTCGCTGTAGCTCATCTTTTTTAAGTAAAAGAGTTTTTATTTCCTCTTTTACATCAAATATACTCAAGAGCATAAAAAATGTAGAGTTCCAGCGTGTTTTAACTTGCTGTTTCAGCGTTTGTGTAAGCACATCGATAGTAGTATCGATAAACAATTAAAATGCGATAAATGGCGTTTCTAATTTGAGCATCACAAAAATATCGCGAACAAATCAAACTTGTTTTCGGGCCTATTTCGGGCTTTTACGGGCTTTTACGGGCTTTTACGGGCCGGGCCATTTTGTTAAGGCCCGGGCCCGCACGAAGCCCGCACGAATCTTAATTTAAAGGCCCGGGCCCGGCCCGGCCCGGTCCGGGCCTGTGTAAGCCCGCGGGCCACGAAAAAAAGCCCGGCCCGCGCCCACCTCTAGTTTGGATGATGACATGTGGCATTCATTTCATTCAGGGTCGGTCTGCAACTGGATCAAGTGCTGTCCCAAAATGTGCCCCACGAAATGCAGAATGCGAGAAATGCAGGGCACAAGACAAATTAAACAATGAGAGCGAACAAAGGGGCGCAAGTTGGCAAGAGTTTGAAGTGATCGTTGGATACTCTTTGGCAAGGGAAATGTTTTTAAAAATATCACAACTTTTATATGGACGACATCATCTTAAACTGAGAATATTAAATGAATTCATGATCACATGAAATTAAAATACACAGATACAGAAGAATGCCTGAAGTGATATTAGCAAAGGTGCCAGACATTTAAAATTAGGAGCCACTACTTATACTCAGTGGTTTATTAGTAAACAAACAATATGGAAATATGGAGCCTGATTCCTTTTCAACTTTCGTGTTTAAGCTTATTAGCTTAAATTTTCCCCCATATCTCGAAATATTTAAAAAAAATCCCCTTCGCACAATCACAGTAATACAAACACCCCTTGTTAATTTTATTAATTAAGAAGCGGTTCTTTGACAACGTTGCGTATGCGCAATTTTATCTCTGACATTAATTTATCAAGTATACGCAGTGTTGACTTGCATAAATTTAATTTTTCGAGGATGTAACAACGTAGATGAGAAATCCAAAGTACTCTGCGAGGAAAACCCATTCACCGATTAAGATTCGCCAATCGAATTCATGTTTCTCAGCATGTAGTCGCCGTTGCCGGCGGATATAAGTTGTGTGTATGCCGCATATATGTATCTACGATTTGTGGCGCAGTGTACCAAGATCCGCTTCTGCTGCTTCTTCAGCTTCTGCTTCTGCTGCTGTTGCTTCTGATTTTGCCGCTGCAAAAAGGAATACGAATTGTATTTTAAAATTAGTACTTGAGCAGCTTTGCGATCGAACAAAACGCTTAACGGACTGCAATAACGCGCCGCGAGCGCGAATAATAAACAAATTCCAATTAAATTCGGCTATAGTCCGGTCGATTGGATGAACCTGTGAGCCAGCTCTCCGGATCCAACACCAGGAGACAGGCGACAGTAGCCAGGATGAGCCCCAAGCTGCACGAGTTCGCGGTGGTCCTGCTGCGCGATGGCCAGGGCACGCCCTGGGGCATCCGCCTGGTGGGCGGCAACGATCTGGACACGCCGCTGATCATCACCAGGGTGGGTAATGGGCGTTATGTAACCAGAGATGCCACAAAGCGATTTGGCCTTTGCTTCGCCTGCCGCTCCCAAATAAACAGCAACAAATCAAAATAGCGAAACTGGCACACTGAGATCCGACAAGAAGGAACCACAATAAACGCAGCAACGTTGCCAAAACGCGACGCCAGTAAAACTAATTGAGGCGCAACAAAATAGCCCCAACAGACAGCCTTTCCCTCTCCTTCTCCTTCTCCTTCCTCGTCTCGTCGCGTTCCCAATGTAAACACAATTTGACGATCATAATTCTGACTGCATCTAGCGGCTAGCGGCCCTCCATTTATCTAAGTCAAGGCTGCCGCAGACGGGCGCTCCTCCTTGTATACATATGTTATTTGATGCATCTGAAGCGCCCAATGACCTTCTTATGTTTCCCACCTCCTCTCCATCCGCCCCATTGCAGGTGCAAGTGGGCAGCCCGTCGCATGGCGAGCTCCTCCGCGGCGATATCATCGCCAAGATCGGCGAGTACGACGCACGCGACCTGAGTCACGCGGATGCCCAGCAGCTGTTCCGCGGTGCTGGCAACGAGATCCGCCTCACGGTCCACAGGTGAGCAAGGAACTATATGTACCTTTAATCTACAAAAAGAAAACATATTAGATCTATAGAGTATTCCTAAAACCGATTGTCGTTGATTTAAAAAATAAAAGAACTAAGTAACTAAAAATAAGAAATTAAAACAGTAACTTATTTGAATACAATTTATTTATAAAAAAATAATAATATAAATCTTCATCAGTTTTGGGAATATCTTTTTTATTGCAAACAAGAAATTTGGTCAGATCTTAATGAATACTTTTTTTAGGGACAACAAAATCGCCTACACGCAGGGCATCAGCCAGGAGGCTGGACCTGGATCGCGCAGCAACTCTACCCTGCCGCCGGCCAGTCCGGAACTGTTGCCCCATCGCGGTCCGTCGCCCTTCTTGCCGGGACCCAGCCACTTTGAGCGTGCCCTGCACATGCCCGTGGACACTCTGCCCCAGACCGTGTTCCCTCAGCTGAATTCGTCTGGAGGATACGAGGTGCCTTCGACCGTGTTTTCGCCGAAGCCCACGCGTGATCATCAGCAGGATGTGGATGAGGAGCAGGCTGCCATTGTGAATCAGGTGAGTTGAGCTAGAATAGGATATACAAATTAGTCGAGATGTAGGGTTGCTGAATGAGTCAGTTCTAAATACCATAAATATTCCATATTACACTTTATTTTAAAATTATTTTTGATCAAGGAACTAATTCCTTTTGGTTATATTATTAAGAAATTAATTATCTAAACCTTGAAGGATTATTCTTGTCGAAATCTCTAAAAATCTTTATGATATTTATTAGAAACTCTTTTTATTTATTTCTTAAGAAAAATTCCGTATTTGGTTTGTTAAATGCCGAGTCGGCATTGCCGACCAAGACTTATTTCACAACTTTTAAAATATTATTTTAACATAATAATTGCATTTTGGAAAGCAGAAAGATCTATAAACTCCCTTTATAGTAAATTTACTAATTAGTTGTTGTAAGGGTTCTCCCAAAAGGTGTAAATTTGTGCATACAAAATAAGGATAATCCTTCTTGTTTATTAGTACCATTTTCTTAAATTTAATGTAGCATACTTTGAGGCATTCCCATCTGTAAAGTGTGTGTAAAATACGTTTAATTATTGCTTCTTGTTCGAATGTAATATTTCGATTTAAATAGCGGACGGTTTAAATTTGAAATCTATTTAAATAATATTTTAAAGGAATATATTATCTTCGATATTGTCAATTCCCAAAGTACTTTTAAAGATTTATATGTTAATGCAAATGGAAAAGCTGACATCAGCGGACAGCAATGTTGGTGGTCAAGGTTTTCGTCGCTTACATCCGCTAAAAATAGATGCGAGATAGAGATTGCGGGGGATACTCAGCAGGAAAAAGCCCAGTGACGCAGTGTGCAGGTGGAAATTGGCGTGGAATCAAACAGAAACAGAATAGAAAAAATATAAAAACAAGTCGGAAACTGTAACAGACCCAGAAGCGAAACACACAGAGCTGCTGCCGCCCCCGAAAACTCTGCGGAAAATGCCAAGAGGCAACGACGCAAATAAACAAGAAAACATCCACGATACTATTTTGGGCCCCTGACTTGCAGGCAGGTGGGAGGGGATTTTGATCCACTGTCCACCTTGTGATGCTGTGGCGTTGGGATTGGGGATGGGGATGGGAATGGCCCGCCCCCTGAGATGACGCCGCTAATGAATCAAGACACTTGCCAAGGTCGCAACTATGTTTGCCAATGCGGCACCGAAATAAAAATCAAGGTGCCCATATACCTATATGTTTTTGATGTTTGATGATTTGTCATACAAGAGTGTGAAGAAAAGTGGCTAGAAAAAGTTCCAGAGCTCGTGACCTCCTGACAGTTTTCTATATCACGAGTTGTCTTTCCAAGGGTTATTGTACTTGCCTTCGTATTAATTATGGTTATGACATTGAAAATAGGAAAAACAATTATTTACATACGTGTTAAGATTTATTAGGACAATAATGGGTTTTAAGAAAATTTAATTAATATTTTCTAAATAGATGAGATCGCTTATAGCTATTCCAACTTCTAACGATTTCTTTCAGATGTTATTCAGACACAACCCTTATTTATTTCTAAACATATATGAATATGTTGTAGAGGTTTGGTGGATTTAATTTTAAAATAATGTAGCTAAAAGATGACTAGGCAGGTGACCTCCTTGGCTACCTTCGTATGTGGGAGTTGTTCTATTTCTAGCATCATATTTCTAGGGGTTATTGTACTCTTAATTTATTTATGGTTAATATGTACCTTGAATGCGTTCTATTTGTATTCTTAACACAGCTTTGCTAGAGGCACAAATACCCCAAAAAAAACATCAGTTGAGTTGTTTATTGATCGTTTTCATTTAAACAGACGTACTACATACTTATTTACATACATATATAAATCCAAGAAAAAGAACTCTTCTATCCAAATGAACTTCAACCTTCGTTGTGGGAAAAACAGAACATAATTCCGTGTAAGTTATGCGTTCCTTGGTTCTTCCATCGAACTTGAAAATCTTTCCTGCCTTCCAAGGCTAATTACACCTGCTCGTGTGTTCAGAAAAACATCAAATAATATGCCCAATGCCCTGTTCCAATGCCAATTGCTTATGACAGCCACGAAAATGCAGAATGCCAATGCCAATAATAATGGGCTATGTCTCGGCGGGGATATGTACTATATCTTTGGAACTGTCAAAATCGGTTGACAAATCAGCGGGCAACGATGGCAATTTCCAAATGCTCAGTGTCAGTGCAAATCAGCTGAAACAAACTGGGCACATCGATACTTCGCTAGCGAATCTGAGAGATCCGCCAGATATATCTATATCTGTAGACATTTCTTTAATTTTTTGTGGCTGCGATTTTCACATTAATGCTTCTGCATTCGGGCGAAACAATAACCTCGGGCCCGATAAATATTTGTGCCTAATTTTCGAAATGCGAAAAAAATTGTATATGAAATTGCTCCACAAAGCAGCAATTAAAACATATAGGCGAGATGTTATATGTGTTTAATTTTGTTGAGTGCACCAAGAAAAATAATTAAATAGAATTCGAAATTTTAAAATGAGTATTTCGATTTTTGTATTATTTATTGAGCTCTTTTAATAAAAAGAGTTTAATGTTAGAAATAGTTTATGTGGCAGGATATCTATATTCAGAGAGATTTCAGTATCATTAAGGAAGATTCAAGTATAAAACGAACTGTCTGAAATGCTTTCCTATTATATAAATGACTAATTTTTCTCGGTGCCGAGCTGCAGGACAAACAACAACATCCGTAGGGGACTGAGAGGACGGTCTATATGGCGCGTGGGCGTTTAAAAAAAATAATAAGAATAAGAAGAAGGCCCCAAGTCCAAGTTTATACGCTGTGTTTGTTGTTGCCCGCGTTAACGGTCGGTGAATAAGCTATTTGCACAAAAACATATTTTGTATACATATTAAAGCCAAAAAAATCTCCGCTCTCTCTGAGATGTGTGTACATAAGGCCCGGAGCGGGATGGTGTGGGTGCGTGGGTCGAACGGCCTCTGACCGTCAGCACTCGCTTTTCTATATGCTGACACACACACACAGGCAGACAGAATCTCTCGGATCGGATCTATATAGACAAATTGGAATTCCGCGCAGTCGGAATAGCAATAATTCGCCAGCATTTGAAAATTTTCAAATCAGTTGCGTTCGGAATATTGAAAAATAAACAACAATATAAGACTCGAGCTCGAGCATCCTTTTGTAGTGAATCCTCGTGAAGAAGCACCCAGCTGCAGCGTTGATTTAAACGTGCCGAAAAAGCAAGTTACCAATAATAACCCACAATAACTGAGCAATTTGTGGACACTTTCGGTGCCATCAGAGAATATAAATAAATATAAACTGGCCTGATCTTCCATTACGTAATTGTATATCTGGCTCTGGCTATAATATTTTTCGTTTCTATCTTGTTCAAATTCTGGCCAACCCAAAGGAGTTTAAATTAAAACCCAAACACACACACATTACAAAAATGGAGTACGTTCAGTTCAAAAACGGATCCCCAGTCTACTACAAGGAGCAGCCAGACCTCAATGAATGCATTCAATATCAAGTAAGCAAGCCAGTGAATTACTAACCCGATATGCAGCTTTTATTTATGAATAAATGGTGCAATTATACATAAAACAAGTCTTAAGGGAAAATAATTAACGAAATAACGCGGAATAAATTGATTAAGCAAGTGAAGTTTACCTAGTTAAAATCAACTTTTCTGAATAATTTTCAATGCGAATTAATACAACAATTAAAGAAAAGACCAAGAACATAAATATTGTAACATATACTTTTTATAATATATATTCCAAATATATTATAATCACGATCAAAGATCGCTACTTATATCAAACAATATTTTTCTAGAAAAATCCACTTTGTTCTGGACTAGAAAATATTAATGTAAAATATTCTGGATATAAATTAATTGCTACAGTATTCGAGGCCTTTACTATTTATTCAATCTACATATAAACAAAGATTTGTAGACACGATCCAACTGCCAGTAGGACGTCTCTAGTACGCGCACATAGCCAGAATCCAGATGAAAGATTTCACCTTTACCGTCAAACATTTGCTCTTGGAATTCAAGTTCAAATACAAATGCCAGAAACCAACCGACCGTTGGCCTACGAATATATTTCTTTCGAGGTTTTCGTCTTACTTTTCCCTCAGAAAAATATATAATTAAGCAAGAAGCAGAGGCGTACCGTTCCACATAATATACCTTAGCTATAGATACACTCGCGCCTGCATATATCTGGCTGGCTCTCTCGATCTCTCTGCGTATATAGCTTATAATTCAAACATTTGTTCGCCGTTCGTCAATATGCGTCGAAAGGCGAAAGGCAACAAGAGTTTTTGAAAAACATATTCCTCAGAGCGCTCAATGTAATTCATACCGCCGAAATGGGTGTATTTTTAGAGCAGAGAGCCGAAAGAGAGATCGCAGGAAAAACAACAATCAGCCAGCTAAACAAATAAACAAAATTATTATTAAAGAAATTAATTTCATGTCGAGATGGCCGAGGAAACCACTCGTTAATTTGGCTCGTATGATCCGTGAAAACCCCTCGAAAAACAAAGGCACAGTGGCCCAACTTTTGGCGCAGCGAAAGTGAGAAATTGTTTTCACTTTTGCGGTTTGTGTATGGTTTATTATTTATATATTTAATATTTGCATAGGGCTAACAGGAAGTGAATTGTCTAGAGCTTATTGGATTAGAAATAGATTGTGATCGTCGCAACATTTACTTAAATTTATGACACACATAAAAATAAAAACCCAAAGATTCAGATTCGATTCAATTAAAGTCAGAGCGAAATGTCGAAAGTGACCCCCAAATGATATTTCAAAATATTTCAGTGCTGGCGCAACAGCCACCAATGTTAAATTTAGCGTCAAAAAGTATTCTTATATGTATATGCTTGTCCCCAAGGTGAATGAAAATGAGAGAAATGCGCAA
Source organism: Drosophila tani (assembly GCA_008042535.1). NCBI lineage: Eukaryota > Metazoa > Arthropoda > Insecta > Diptera > Drosophilidae > Drosophila > Drosophila tani. The sequence continues at coordinate 7,985 of VNJO01000089.1, forward strand.
TTAACTAATTTCCTAGAGGTAATAGAGGTAATCATCGTTCCCCGTCACTTGCCCAGGCAGGCGGTGTCGCTGAGGATCGAGGCGATCAGCTGCTTGTCGCTGAGCGCCGCGTGCACCTCCTCCTCGTCCCACTGCAGCATTACCTTGTGGAGGCGGGGCTCCTTCTTGCGCATGATGCGCAGTATGCCCCTGGTCTCCACCAGGTCCACAGTGCCCGCGAACTCTGCCTGATCCAGAGCTAGAATGTTGCGTTTGGCGCACACCCGGCGATACACTTCGTGCAGGCGCCCCATGCTAATGTCCTTGTTGCGCTCGTTGCGCAGCATCAGCACCAGGCTGCACAGCATCAGCTTTTGCTGCAGCGGAAAGGCGGCCTCGATGTCCTCCTCCAGATTCTGCGAGGCTCCATAGACCTTGTTCAGCACCGCTGCCACCTGGGTGACCTGAACGGGCTTCAGGGTGTCTTTAATCATAGGAAAGAAGCTCAGCTAGAGGACAAATTCAACATTATTAGTTTGTGTTTCTACCTTACCCTGCTTTTCTTTGGCCTCCTCTAGGTCCTTGCCCTCCAGGTTCAAGGCCTTCAGGTTGAACTCCTTCTCGCCGTCGCGCTTCTGCTGCTCGGCTATCTCCACCACTCGCCTGCCAATGTCCAGAGCCCGCCGCACATCCCCGCTGATCGCGCTCACCTTGGCGGCCAGCAGCTGCAGGGTGACGGGCGGAAAGACATCCAGCACCTCTGCCTCGGCCAGGCGCGACTTGAAGATCTCCACGATCTGCTGTTTGGAGTAGGGCGGAAAGTGCATGAGCCTCGGCTTCAGCTCGCACCTGGCGTTCAGGCGCATCAGCGCCCGATCCGTGAGATCCAGGCTGTTGGCAATGCCAACGAGGAGTATTCTGGCGCCGGGCAAGGCGGGCCACTCGAAGATCGTGTAGAGCACAGCCTGCCTGCTTGTACTCAGCTGATCGATCTCGTCCAGAACTAGTAGGAGCATGCGCTTGGCACTGCGCAGGTGCCTCTGGATGGCCTCCAGGTGGTCGCGCTCGGTTCGCCCGTTCGGCTTCAGCTGCAGCTCAGCGCACAGCTTCTTGTAGACGGCTCCCACGCTGGCAATGCTGGTGCAGTTGATGTAGACGCGCTGCAGGCGCTTGGAGAAGGCGGGATCGCGGAGCAGCAGTGATAGGCAGGCGGTTTTGCCCGTTCCCGGCTGCCCGGAGACATAGAGGCTGCCCGAGGTCTGGCTCTCCAGGTGGCTGGTGAAGAATTCACGGAGTTCCAGCAGCTGCTCCTCGCGTCCCGGCAGATTTTGGGTCTCGGCGCTGTTGAGGACGCGTCGTGCGTTTTGGTATTTGTTGCGGGGCGGAGAGGGCAAGGTCTCTGGCTCAGCTTGGGGTTCCTGTTCGGCTTTAGCCTGTTGCTTGGCTGCAGGCTTCGGTTGTGGCCTGGAGGTTGTCTCCTGTGGCTTCTCCTGCTGCTTGTGTCGGGGCTTTTCCTGCTCCTTGTCAGTCTTTGTTTCTGCGTCATCTTCCTGGCGCTCATCTATGCTGAGCCTGTCCAGCAGCCTCGACGGACTGATCAGGTGCTGCGGCAGGGGCTGCAGCCTGCGCTGCTTGGGCGGCGAGACTTGGAGCGCGTCCACTTCCTGCTCCTCATCGCTGCTGCTCCCCACGAAGATAGCAGCGGCTTCCCGGGATCGCGCAACCGCTGCTGCTATCTTTGTGCTGCGTGGCGTCTTTGGCTCTTCCGGCAGCTGGTGCTGCGGCGGCGGCAGCTTCCCCGGGTTCGTCCTGCGCCTGGCTGCCCTGTCCCTGTCCATCTTGTTTAGCAGGTTGCGGTTCTCGTTGTTCTCTGAAACGGAGCCAATCAGGTGGTCAGCCACTGTCCCCTCCTCCTCCTCGTCGCTGTCGGCGAGCACTTGCTTCGGCTGTCTTCTCCGCCAGACCTCCGATCGTCGCGGCGTATGCACTTGCGTCTGCGTCGACGGCGAGGCGGCGGCCTTGCTGATGCTGCTCAGGCGCGTGGAGCGACGCACGGCGGCCATGGGGTTAGTGTTTGTATTAGTCGGCGGGCGGGAGCGATTAAATAATAGTTAATAACTAAAGCAGCGGCGCGGAAGAAGCGGAAGAAGAACAGTCAATCCAAAAAGCGCGCAAAAACCTGGTCACTCTAGAGCCAAGCCAGCCTCGGCATTTTTGTGTGTTCGTGCTGTGGTCACACGACGTTTTATGGCAAAGCCCAGCCTGACAGTCCGGCAACTCCGGCCCAGAGTTGCCTCTAATTTATCGACTAGGCGCGCATTCAAACCTCAAGCCATGTATATTAAATTACTTACTCTTGCCACGGCTCGGTAAAAATAAAACGCTCGTTGGCAGATACAAAATACAAATCGCTGGACGGTGGCTGGCAGAAAGAACACGCTTACGTAAGCGCCTAAAAATATTTTCTCTATTTTTAAAGTATATAAACGCACACCAAATGGAATTTCGCTATATAAAAATGATACACAAACAGACAGACACTCACACACACAAGCAAGTGCGCACACCTAGCACAGTGGGCGAAGATCAGAGAATTTCTAGAAAATCTCTGCTAATCGTGCGCTGATTTATTTATATTATTATTTGCCCCGAACGCCTGCCAAATGGGCTTTGCGTGTGTGTGCACATTGGTTTTGCTTTTGATTTTGGCATAAACAAAGTCGTTAATCTTGACTGATCACGTGTGGTGTCATTTCTGTGTCCCTGCAGCCCTACCGAACAACTCCGCTGGTCCTGCCCGGCGCCAAAGTGAAGAAGGATGCGCCCACGACAGAGTCCTACTTGAGGCACTACCCCAACCCGGCTGTGCGCGCCCATCCAGGACACGACTACCATGACAGTATCATGAAGCAGCGCGTGGCCGACACCATGCTGCACAAGGTTGTCGGTTCGGAGGCCGACACTGGCCGCGTAAGTACTTCTCGAAAGAAGAAAAACAGAAATAAGATCAAATTAAGATCATTTAACGACATGATAAAGTCATTTTAACAATAAAGTAAACCTGAATCATCTTTGATCTTATTTTTGTCAAGGATTTCAATGATTTTAACCATTTTATATATATTAATAGGTCTTCCACAAGCAATTCAACTCGCCCATCGGTCTGTACTCCAACAGCAACATCGAGGACACCATCAGAACCACAGTTCCGTAAGTTGCCACCCAGAAATTTACCATCTGGAAAGACCTATTGCTTAGCTCGATATACAATGAAAACCACTAATAATTGAACTTTGGATTACGCTTGTCACAAAATTGAACACACTTTTGCCTATAATTACGTTCACTTCTTTTTGGAATTTGCAATTTTTGAATAAATCTGCGTAGAGATCTTCGAAATTTGATGCAGCTTTTCTTTTTTGCCAGAGAGAGAGAGCCACTCGAAATGCGCCCAGTAGTAGCTTTGAAACTAATAATTCGAGTCGCGGCTACGGTTGCGATTGCGATTACGATTACACGAGTAGCCCAAGCCCAAGGTGTCCATACACATAATATAACCCGAAAATTGGTTCCTGGTTGAGCTGCGGCCATAATCCACTAACCAGAAAAGCCGCAAAATTGAAAATTAAATCGAATTCGAAATTCACTAACCCGCCGACGCTGCCGCAGCACACACGAAATGAGAAGCACACTTGCACACCCACCACACACAGTCCATAGATGTTGTACCTACAATCGCCTATTGCCGGATCTGATCTCTGTTGAATATACCACTCTCTATATACTATATACCTATATATTCTATGTATATTGTTGTAGCTTCGCCACAAGCGATAGCAATCGCTTGAAGGACAGTCCTTTGCATCGTCCTTTGCCAACAAAACTTAACGGGTAAAAGTAAATTCATATCTTGAGCACAGCCTGAGTTCGTTCTTTGATTGAATCCTCCGCACCTTGATATATTATTGATCTTATATGGAAAGCACCCACGAGCAAGAACTTGAAATTGAATCCGAACTTGCCTTGAGACAAATTGAATCTGAATATGACTATTTATCAGGAATGTTCCCGTGTTTTCCCCCGCCTGTCTGTACAGACTAACCCCCTGGTTATTGTTGTCTCCCACAACCGCAACAACTGTGTTTCTCCTAAAACAATATCTATATATAAAAAAATTCTATATCCAAGCAGAACAACAGAAACAACACGACACAAGTCCAAAACCGATGCATGTGCTCTGCTGTCTATACTTTATGTGTGTTCTACCCATATCTCACCCCATATCCTCCTATTGCAAAGTAAAGCTCTATGACCTGAGTCTGTGATAGGGAGGGACTATACCCTGTAAATACGTGTCTCTCCGGAAACTATATGTCTTGTCTTGAGGATTCCCTTTGGGGGGTTATTACGAAGGATGTGGCAATGGTGGCGCAGGTTCCGGTTTCCCTTGGGTAGGACGGGTGCTGTAAATACTTATTAAGAAATAGAATAATCAAACCATAAACAACGAAAAACACCAACTCTCTAGCTCTTAGACCCTGTTATATCTAGAACTTAGCTGCACGATTAATGTTAGAATTTTCATCGATCTATCTTTCCTGGAACAAAAACGTAAAATCCTGGAGCAACAAAAGCAAAAAGACCAACTTGCTGAGCAACAACGTCAACAGCGCCAGCAACAACTGCAGCAGCTCTATCAACAAAACAAATGATCAAAGAAATAGTAGCCCCCAGAACCCCAGCCCAATTGTACTAGAAAATACCCCTGAATATCCCTGCTGAAACCCCCGAATTCCCACCCCTGCCCCCTTTATAAGACTAATCCTCGAAACTTAAAGACGTTTGCTGAATTTACATACATTTACGATATTTACACACGAACTGTTTGAAGGACAGCACCGAAAGTTCCTATTCATAAGCCCCCAGCTCCACTGCAACCCCAATAACAATTATAATACCCAATCTGCTAACCCCTAACCCAGCCCGATCTCAAGGCTTCGACTCTCATGCGATGAAAACTACTGATTCAGTTGAATTAAACTAAATTAAACAAAACCATCTCACACCTGTTATGCAGTTCTGTTCGATTACTTTTAATAACTAGCTTGTAAGGAATTTGTTAATGAGTTTCCTATTAATCGCAATCCGTTCGAGGAGTGTGCAGTTCTTAAGACAACGAGGCACAACAACCACCAGCAACTACAACCAACTACAACTACAACGAAAAACAAAATAATTCTAACGTATTTTGTGCACATCCTGTTTTCTCTTTCTATTCTCTCACTACTCTGTCTCACGCTACTCAACCGATGTAAAAAACAAAAAACAAACCAAAACCAAAAACCAAAAAATATTTTTGTTAATTCATTTAAACGAATGAATTTCGATTAACCAACAACAAACAAACAAATAAATCTTTTGAAAATATGCATAACACCACAAAAACCAACGAATAATTGACCACAAATAACGGCGCTTTCAACGATCTCAATGCAAACCCCCCGAAATCACTGACCGATATCACTGACCACTGCCCCCGAGCAGCTATAAGAAAACTGTCGTGTACGATCCGAGGAACAGCGACACCTACAGACTCATCCAAGAGGAGGGCGGCTACAGCAGCTACGGCAATGCCGCGCCACAGGAAGTAACCATACCTGTGCAGACTAGGGTCTATCAGCCCAATAGATTGGTTCCAGGAAAGGTAAGATCGCGCCGAACCGTTCGAAATCAATCAATCAATCAAGTTAAAACCAACCCCAGTCCAAAGTCTGTGTCAAAACTATGGCCTCCTATTGACACACGATCGCCAAGATCCTCTCAATCTCAATCTCAGTATCAGTATCTGTATCAATCTCAAGCTCATCTGTAAAAAGTCTATCTGTCTCTCTCTGTTCTTATCTCGCTCGCTCTCTCGTCTCTCTTTCTGTGTAACTGTGTAGCTGTAAGCTGTAAGCCTGAGCCTCATGTACAGTTGAACCAACCGAATGTTAGTCAACAGCGTCAGTGTGCCCGTTTTGTCTGGCGGCATGTTAACGCACTGTAACGACAACTAACGGGGCCGAAGTAGTGCTACTAACCTGGTTTTTCGCTGGCATCGAACTACCTTCATTAACCCCATCTCTTTGTGTATATTTTCCAAATCACAAGCATACATATGTATATTTTTTGGCATTCTAACATCGACTGACACCTAACAGAAAACGCTCATAACCGTTAGAGATTGCATTTGAAAAGTCTGTAACCGAAAGCGCTGGAATTAGTAAGAGTTATTAAGCAAAATCTTATCTCTCCACTCCTCCTGAATACTCTTACAGAAGCCAGTATCAGCGCCAGTATCCCGGCCGCCGTACAATGTGAGTAGTGACGAAAGACGCTTTTGTATCTCTGTTAACACGTTTTAGCTAAGTAAACTTGAGCACTCGCAAGGCATCTTCAAGGATAACATATCGAGTTTATTGAGCTAATAATAACTATGTTAATAGGAATACAGGTCACTAAGAAGTACATAATAATTACTACAACTTGAATTCCCTTTCAGGTGGTAAACACCCACGATGAGAACATACGCCAGAGCGGCTCCTTCAATCGTCTCATGTACAGCGTTATTGGTGCCACCGAATACTAGAGAACTGCATACTGCAACTGCAACAACAACAGCAACATCAGCCGCAACTGCAACTGCAACTGGAAGGAGCAACATCATCTCTACAGGCAACACCACCACATGCAGCAGTTGGCACCGACAGTTGTTTATCTCCTAACATATTTAGCGGATTTTTATGAAATTCTATTTAACTTACTCAATAAATTATATAAAGAACGAGAGGAAATTGTGAAACACTAACAAGCTTAATGATACATTGGTTTGGTAAATGAAATCGGAATCGAAATAAATTTAAACACCAAGTAACTCCGCCTCAACCCATTTACTGTCTCCGTACACCATAGAAGAACTATTTAAATTAATTAAATAAAAAGAAAAAGTAAACCAAATTAGCAGGAACTTTGATTTATAATTATGTTTATTTTACGATGATTTTATGTTAACAGAGTCGCCAGTCAGGTGTGTTAACGTCGAGTGATTCTAGTCATGGAATGTAATAATAGGCATAAATTATGTTTTAATTAATAAATGCGACTTTCATTGGTTAAAGAAAATCCGTTGTGTCTTGAAAGGTAACCTGTAATAGTTTCCTGACCATTTTCCTATTAATTTACCCACACTTGCGGCTGTCTGCACCTGATATTTATATTTTAAGTGTGATATAATTTGGCCACAATTGGACCAAACATTGCCACATGCCGGCAACGCAATCGTATCACAATAATTTGAATATGACGAGCTCTTTTGCCTGTCTGCCGCCTGCCTTCTTTTCGAGAGTAGTTCGGACCAGCTCAGCCCAGCCCAACCCAAAAACCCAACAACCCAAAAAAGAGTAGCCGAAAATCTTTGCATAACATGACGCTGCAAATCTGCGCTTATTCCATCAATCATTCGGGCAATTAAACGTATTTATATTGAAACTATATGCACACTTGAGCTGAGAAATGAGCGTACCCATAAATTTGACTTTAATTTCAATGGAAATAAGTCACTCTCGCGAGTATGTACGTGTGTAATGTGCATAACAATTGTCTGCCACACATAATGTACTTTCACTTCACGGCTAAGTAAGCCACAAATGTGGTTTTTACTCTTTGCTCTTTGCGCCGTGCAATTGTTTTGGTTCCGATCCCATCAAGCGGTCAGCCAGCCAGCTTCGATTGCGATGGCGACTCCCCCGAAACGACCTTGCCGAGCAACCTCCATGGCAGAAATCTCCTCCGCTTGATATATAGACCTCGTTTACTCCTCTCCTATATGCATGCAAATCAGGGCGTATGGCAGCGGCTACTGTAACACTAACAATGCTCTGAAGCAATTGTAATCGCATTGTCGTCTCAAATATCGAGTATTGGAGTATTTCCACGACTTGTGGGGTTTAATGACACGATCATACATAGAAAGAAATGGGTTCACAGCGTTAAATTAAATGATTTTACATATTTCTTTATGTTGGAAGTGGAGAAAAAAATATATATAAGAGGTCTTGTATTCAATATTTCTTAATTTATATTATGTCTAGTAGTAATTGCCGTTCTTCTAGCTGTTCATTGTCACCAAACAATAGATTTTAAATTAGTTTTAAGCCCAAAATATTCTATAATTAAATTTAATTTAAGCATAAACTCTCCATTCCTTTTGAGTTTATTATAATAACGAATAGTAATATTTTCTCCTTGTGCAAGGGAGGTTGGCTTATTTCTGCAACTTATGGGGGCTTAATGACTCGATCACATGATCGTATGCTAAGGGCTCAGAGTGCAAAAGTTTGGCAATCAGCGACATCAAAGATCGCTTGAACCCATTCAACCGCAACGCGAACGCAATGCAGATACAGATACACAGATAGCCATAGCAATTCGCTATTCGCTATTCGATAGATGGATGTGAGTACGAGACAAAAGGCGCCAATGAAAAACGTTTACGGCAAATTTGGGTCAGAAACAATGGAGGCTCTGCACTTGTTGGGTTCGATTTTAGATGTATTTTTGTGTGTTTTTTTGAGGGTGCGGCCTCTGCCAATCGCATTGACCTCAAGAATGTGAACCTCGTCGAGAGCTGAGCGATTAATTGGGCATGATTATCTAATGGGAAGCTATCGGAAAGAGCGCCCCAGGGGAATTGCATAAAACTCAGTTATAAGTAGTTTCATGTCGGCGGAGGAGTCAACCGCAATGTAATTTACATTTATTTATGGGCATTGCATGCTTTCAAAAATGCATTGCAACACCTCGCCCCCCACACATACATGAACATATCGGGCTCCTATCCTGCCCGAGTTACGGTTAGATGACAAATTCGTGAAAGTTTTCAAACGCCCCCCGTCGGTATCAATCAGCTGTCTCTGTTAGCCAAAATAGCGCTTCAGTTAACAGCTGTTAGCTGATCACTTGGCCGAGATCACGTAATGTAACGAAACGAGCAAGAAGGCTGGAGAATGGGGAAGCGGTTACTTTATACCGTGTAATGCTATATATAATATTATATTATTATTTGAAGGATTATTCTTTATAAAATTACAATTAAAAGCTGTAATATTGGTTGGTGATGGTCAACATTGACATGTTGAAATTGCATTTGTGTGAGTAAATGATATAATAAAGTGTCTAGGTATGAGAACAAAATAGTTAACATTTATTTGTAACATTGCATAATACATATGACTAAAAATGTTTATATTTTACTCTATAGTCACAAAAACACAATTTGACCAACCTGGTGCGTTGCCTAATGTGCGTTTACCGACTCGTAAGCTTTGGCCATCACTGATATCACTTATAATTTTCTTATAACCTTCTTTTTATTCTGATTTTTCACAGTACATTTACCCTAAAATAACTTTATTCATAGTATAAAATAAAGAAGAGTTATTATTATATCAAAGAATGTTTTGTTTCTTTTAACGCTTACGCTAAAGCATTGCGTAAATCGCAAAACTTTCATAAGTAAAATTTTCCATATATTACCTATTTATCGGATGCACTTTACCATTGCGTATTTTCATGATTTATTACCTTAATTGACTCAAACACAACATGCCCCTCATATCCCCATTCAAGGGGTAAAGAAATATAAAACAATGGCCCAGGTCGAGGGTAGAGGAACTATGATTTGAGCGGAAACGACCACCGCCGAATGGGGGAGTCGCCGAAAACAGCTGTTGTAAATCAGGCAGGCAATACCGAGAGTGGCCCGGCCGAGAGTTACATGGCCCAGAGAGTGAGCCACGAGTGGAGGAGAGCGACAACTATGAGTGGCTGGCGCTCCGGGTTCGTCGATATAAAAGTGCAATTTGGGTCCGCAGCCAGCGCAGATAGTTTTGTGGCTCCGTCGAGGCTTGAGTTTGAATTTTCAGTGTCCGCGTCTCTCTCTCCGTGTCTCCCAACTGTGATCAGTGATCTAGCCCAGCTACAGCTCAACACATCCCCTCGAGAAGAATGCAACTCCTGCTAGTGGTGGCCACCGCGGTGGTGACGTTGAGCGGCCTGGTCGCTGGCCAGCAGGGCGTAGATCCCGCCTACCTGCGCCAGTACTACCAGCAGCTCCAGCAGCAGCAGCAGCAGCAGGGCCAGTCCGACAGCACGCCCATCTTCGAGCAGAACTCGGAGCAGACGCAGCAGTATGTGAGCTCCGGCCAGCAGATCCGCATCAAGGACACGGTGGCCGAGCAGATCCGCGCCCAGCAGCAGCAGGGATATGTGGCGCCGGCCCTTAGGGATTATCAGCCGCAGGTGGGTCGGGGGATTTATCAGGGATTAATTAGATATGAATACAAATCATAGACCTTGTGGTGTATATCTAATAATATCAATTTAGATCTGAGGATCTATCTAGATCTATCTAGAATTTTTAAAGAAAAGATACAAAATGTATAAAAAAAAAGATAAAAATCTTTAACAAGAAAATTGAACTTTAAAATGATTGTGCGCTTTACAGATATAATATTTATCCTTCCTTCCGATCTACTTGCAGTACCAGGCACAGCCGCAGCAGTCCGCCTACCGGCCACAACCTCAGGCCGCTCCTCAGCCTCCTCGCAGGATTCAGCCTGCCTACCAAGCGCCGTCCAAGGGACAGCACAAGCTGACGGCGCTGCAGCAGCAGCAACAGGAGGAGGAGGAGCAGTACGATGACGTAAGTTCGAAATACACGGGGACAAAATTTCATGGGTTTGCTATCTCAATTTATTATAAAAAGTTAAAGAAAAACACCTGATGAGAAAAATGAACTAAAGACAAATGTATTTGGAATAATAAGTGAAAAAGAGTAGATTTTGAATAGTTGCTTACATAGGGTGGGGAGAGTGGAAATTTCAGTAACAAAACTGAGACTAAAGCGGTAAGACTCTTGCAGCTTACAGGTCTGATCAGCTAAGAATTGGTCCTAGTTTTGATATAAAATAGTTTCGAAAGGTCGCCAACCTTCGTCATTAACCATTGCTGATAAACTTTGAAAAATCATAACTAAATATTCATAAATATTTATAACATTTTCAATAAGAGTTGTTAATGTGTTATGTTGTTGAATCTTTTCTTTCTGTACCGAACCCGCATTCGAGTTCGACTTTCGCACACTTTCCTTTTCGCTTCACTGCTGCAGCCGCAGCAGCAACAACTGCAACAGTTAGTGCAACAGCAGCAGCTATAGCTGCAACATAATTACAATTGAAGCATGCAACGGAGAGTCGGCAATGGGGGGCACTGGCACCTGGGGTTCATTAACCACGGAGACCACAAAGTTGCAATGCGGCGTGGATTTGGCCATGGCCATATGTGTGCGTTGCATTGTGCATTGTGCATGTTCATTGGCCCGATGATCGCTCCTGGTCCGGTCCGCTCAGGCTCTGGCTCTGGCTCAGGCGCCAGCTGGGGCTGAAGCCCAAGCTCAGACTCAGGCTCAGCCACTTGGCCACTTAGCCAGCGGCGATGGTTTATGGCCTTTGCATGCGGAAGCTGGCGAGTATCCGTTACCAAAGCGACCATAATCCATCAGCCTTAATGCCGAAGCGGGCTAACGAGATGGGGTTAAGGTGCTGAGATGGCGTGTCATCTTTCAAAACACTTAAAATTTGATAGCCAGACAGGAGTGGAAGCCGGAGGAGTAACATTAAACCGGATAACTCTCGGGATTTATCCTTATCTTTATTATATAGCAGAGGCAAGGTATATTAGATACCATTTGAGTATTAATAGTTATGGTTGTTAATGGAATTAAGTGCAATAATAATTTATTAAGTCCTATTTAATTTAATGTTTATTATTGAGAGCTAGGAAAAAGTATTTTTTTAAATCATTACAATAAATTACATTAAGACGGGCTGATAAAAATTGAATTTAAAAACTGGCCAAGTAACCCCATATATCATAGACCCATAAAATTCGCATAACCATAAAGATTTAACCGACAAGTTCAACCAGAAGTGCCTTTGGCTAGTGCAATTTTCATAGCTCTTTGAATGTGACACTGCCGCCGGCAGTTACATTCTCCGCCGGACAATCACTTTCAAATGCGATCCATATACCCCAATCCGTGGCGGAGTAGAGTCCAGTTCCCACCGAGGTGCACTCGTGCAAATGGACAGTGCACGCATTAGAACCGGCTTGCAAACTGGATTTTGCCTTTCCAATTTTCGGCCTGCAGTTCTTTTGAGTAGTTCGGGCTGAGCGTTTTTTTTCGGGCCACGTCAGAAGATCGAGGGATCGATGGCCACGCCTTAGAGCCACGCTTCTGGTTACCTTAATCCAGTTGCCAATGATTTGCGATGGGATTGTCTTAGGCCAGCGAAGGTCTTGCTCCATTGCATCCTCTTGAAGAGGGGGAAATCGCTAGCCTTGTGCATAAATTAACCAAAGCCTCGAGGTGTTGTTGGGCTTATTGGGAACATGGAAATAAAGATATTAGTTAGTCGGGCATTAAATCTATCGATTTGCCGTTAAGCTTGACTTTTCCTCAGTGCCAGGGACTAACAAAACATTTGATCCTACTTTAAAGCAGTTTATCTTTGCTCTTGCATTGTATTTTTTTAATTAATTAAATACAACAGAAGAGATATTACTTATATTTATATTTGGTATTGACTTGGTTCTATGCCTTGGAAAGCGCCAACCTTGTACATAAATTATTTAACGCTTCGAGGAATTGGGTTTGTCGGGTGGTGGTTCGACTTGATTGGCGCTTCTACCGCCTGGTTGCATAAGATCGATCGTGTGATCCGGTGCAATGGCTTTGGCGCTTTGGTGCTTTGATTTCGTGCGCCCGGACCATTAAATACATCTGTATGCAAGTGGCTCCAAAGTACTTTCACTTGTGCGTGATCTGGGGGACTGGGAGTTATAGCTTCAACTTCAGTTTCGGTTTCGGCTTTGGTTACAGCCTACGCGCATGCGCCTGGGACTGAGGCGATGACGCAACCGTCTGGACACGTTTGCTGGCCCAGCCCAGCAAAGTGGGTCAGATCCGTGGGACAGTACGCATTTCAAAACCCACACAAAAAAGACTTCGAAAATATAGATAAATAAATAAATAGATCTTAAAGTAAGCCTATAATTCTTTCTTCAATTCCTGCAGCAAAACTCCTCCTACCAGTTCGGCTTCGATGTAAAGGACGACGAGTTCACCAACTACCAGAACCGCAAGGAGATCCGCGACGGTGGCGTGATCAAGGGCAGCTACTCGGTGGTGGACTCCGATGGCTTTATCCGCACGGTCAAGTACACGGCCGATCCCAAGGAGGGTTTCAAGGCGGAGGTCATTCGCGAGCCCACCGATATCGTGGTGAAGATCCCCACTCCACCGCCACCAAGCCAGCTCCTCCGCGCCGGCAACCACAAGTCGCAGCAGGAGTACAGCTCCGGTCCCAGCAAGCAGCAGTACCAGCATCAGCAGCACCAGCAGCAGCCCCAGTACCACCAGTACCAGTAGGGATTGGTATGGGGATGGAGATCGGGTATCGGGATCTCTTTGAAATACTCCTGAAAGTTCCGCAAGTCCATGTAGTTTGTAAATATGCCGAGACTCGCGATTGGCACGAGATCATAACGTTATTCTATTTTATGTCATTCATTTAGGTTCGACTTTCTTGTTTAGAATATTAAATTAAAAATTTCGAAAGACTTTAAATGGGTTTTTAAGTGGTATTTACTTTATCCCCCATTTATCTCTACTTCGCAAACTCTCATCTATACTGAACTTAGAACTCCTGAGACAATCCCAGCCTCATCCAAGTGTCCACATTGAGGTCACACCGATGTCTCGAAGCTCAAAAGGTAAACACACATTTTATTTGCGTATAAATCAATGCGATAACCCCGAGAGCTCACGAAGGAGAACTCATCAAAGGAGATCCCAGTGACACCCAGGAGCAAAGACAACCCGTTCGGGCAGTTGCTGACAAAGGCCAGCTAATGGCAGTTCCCATCAGAATCTCGAATACAGAATACAGAATCCAGGAGCCGTGGATCGTGGTCACCGAAGACACGGATTCCCGAGACTCGGACCCGGCCGGACCGGTCAGACCGGTTGTCCTTTGGGAACTCACGCCACAGCAATAGCAATAGCAACAGCAATCGCAATCGCATCCAGTGTCCTTCTGCAGTGTCCTTGCATAAATTAGAAGAGCGTGTGAGAACGGGGTACTTCGATCCGAGTTGCCTTGCCTTGATGACCTTATCGCCCAAGACGTGCGACGAAGAACCAGTTCTGGACAGTCTCGCGGTGAAGTGAGTGACTGACAGCCAGCGCTGATCGCTGATCGCTCAGCTCAGTCTTTAATGACCCGCATCCCATTTACATATGCCGTAGTCCTGACCCAATATCGAACTGCTGTGAGGATCGGACAGGAACTGAGACATGTGTCCAGTCCTCGCTCCTAAGAATAGACAGACAAACAACTGGACACTGGGCCGCCGGGCATTTATGTGTGTCACTTCGGCCGCTGACTTGAAGATATGCAAATGAGACAAGAAACGGGAGGTCGGGGACGAGTGCAACCCCCGAGGTCGCCGAGGTTACAGAGGCCCGGAGATAAGACCCTTGCATCTTCAACCCCTTCCTCGCGTCTTGAGGCATTTACATATCCGACCCGCATGTCCTGTAACTAAGTAACTGCAGGACAGGACACTGCCCAGAACCAGTTTCCAGCCAAAGGATGACCTTTTCAGCCGGGACAGTGCCCGAGAGCCGGAGAAACCAGTTGGACAGTCCACTTTTCCGGAGCGGCGTGAGAAAATCTCAAAGTTCCCGCAGTTCCCGGAGGCTGACCTAAGACAAGATCGCAGAGCCTTCATTCGTATGCAAATCTTTTGCAGTGCCCGTCCCAATTTCACGCCAAATCATTGCCCTTAAATAAATAATACGCCAAAATTATGAAAAGTCACGATTTATGCGAGTTCGGATGGGTATTTACAGAGCGAAGAAGTTACAGGGGAGATGGAAGGAGTATGCAAATTCGCGCTCAGAGTTTTCCCTGAGCCATGTCCCAGCGGTGCTCGCCGTGGCCGCCTTGACGATCGGTCCAGATCACCTAAGACGGTAGAGAGTCTGGCGAATTATCTGGAAATTTATGGTTTCACTTGAGAGATCTCTCAAGTCCAGCTCACCTCGCCCTTGTAGCGGTTCGTGCTGCGCTGCGACTCGTAGCGCCGTTCCTGGACCTTTGGGTGCTTTAAGACGTGGCCGTGGCTCCGTGAATCGGGGCCATCGAAGCGCATGAAAATGTCACTACATGGAAATAAACAAATAAATTTCATATACAAAAAATCAGGTTCTAGCTATTAAAAGTGATTAAAAGTTTCCATATACTCGAATGTATAAAGCAACATTTTAAAGTTAAAGGGCATCCGAAATTTTTAATTAAAGGTATCCTTATTATCTTTTACCCACCACCATTTTGTCATTATATTTAACACAGTTTTCACCCTTTTTCCTTCTGAAATTTTCTACTGAATATAATTGAGGTTAGTAATTGTGACCTATGATTTTGGAAAATACCCAAAACCACCACCAATATGTAGGGACATTTCGCATATTTTTCAACCCTTTGTTACAACAGTTTTTCTTCTCAAAATTTTTGACAAAAATAATAAAAATGAATAAATTCTGGTCCCTTCATTTTCTATGACTGATTTAAGCCATTTTCAACCCAATTTTCCAATTATAACTATAAGTGTGTCTGTCGTCTGGGTTCTGTGTGAGTGATTATGAAACGCACAGGATTTTCATCGCCTTTCTGGACAGTTTATACTTATTTTCCACCCATTTTCCAGCACATTATTGGAAGTGAAATTATCCATGTGTCGGTCAAATTACTGGGAAAATTTTTGATTTGAAATAGAAAGTTATCTTTGGAAAATATTTAAGACATTCAATTGGTATAAAATGCAAGATTTAATGTAAGTTTTCAATGACAAGACAATGTTTCCCTTACATTCCAGAATTTGTGAACGAAAAATTATAGTTATGTGCATATTTTTGTCTCAGAATTTCAGAATATTTGTTTCTAAATGCAAATCCAATTAAAAATGTTTAAAGTTATATAAAATTTAATCTTTTCTAAAACATTAATTTGTTCTATTTAATATTAAAAGCTAAATTTTTGCAAAATTAAAACTAATACGAACTGATTATTTTAAATTCTAAGATGATATTATTTTAAGGTTTAAATATGTAAATGAAAGAGTGAAACGTGGCTCAAATTTTGTTCTACTAGGAAAACATTAAACACAGAACTCGACTTACTGAAAATACTTGGTTTCCTTTTTGGTTCCATCCCTTGGACTCCTGGACTCGGCTACGTCTGTGTCTTGGTGCTTGGCATACCTCCTGGGCCGCTCCGTTTGCAGTGTCTGGGAAGGCTGCTGCTGCTGCTCCTGCAGCCTGGCGATCCGAGGCGGTATCACGTGGAGCACATCGCTGGTGAAGAGAGCCGGAGGAACGTTGAAGAGCTGCTGTGGTTGCTGCTGTTGCTGATGCTGCAACAGTTGCTGCTGCTGCTGCTGGTGTTGCTCCTCGACGCGACGCTGGGGCTGCACTGGCAGGTAATTGCCCTCGTAGCGATACTTGGCCAGTTCCGCATGAGGAGGAGCTATCGCCCGCTGCTGATACTGGACACTCGGCTGCGGATACAGGGGCGGCAGAGGTGGAGCCGGGGCAGGCACCTGCTGCTGCTGGTACTCCAAGGCCAAGGGCTGATAGCTGGGGCGGTAGTTAACCAGCTGGAAGTGGGGCGTCTGCTGCTGGTAGTGGAGTGGAGGAGGCGGAGGAGCCACTGGCACGGCATACTCGAATCTGCGGAGACGCGGTGCATCGTAGTAGAGCTGGCGGGGATGGTAGAACAAGTGCTGCTGCTGCTGCATCATTGCCGGAGAGACGAGCAGCACCAACTGGACTATGAGAGTCCCGATATTCCCAAGTGGCAGCTCCATCGCGTTGCACTCTCGTCAAATTTGTGGCAGCATTTTGACAACAACATTGGCATTTATAGTTGGCTCTTTTCGGGGCTTGGCCTGCATCCGGAAGTCACTTGCCCACCAAGCGGGCAGCGGTGTGTGAAATCGATCGGAGCTGCTAGCTGCTGCCCCGGATTGTGCAATGCTTCAGCGGTCAGCCGTTATGCTGCCGCTGCCTTACATAAGAGATGAGTGGGAACTACCGAGGAGGAGGAGGAAGCTAGACCAGATTTGGAATAGAACTGGCGGCAGCTGGCGGCCTTAGCCGTCATCAAGGTCAGGCCAGGTCCAAAAAGCTGGCCTGTTTAGCATACAAAGAGTTTCGGCGCTTCTATTATTACCATCTGGTTAGCTCGGGAACTTCCGTTAGAGCCGGCCATGTCCATATCCAGTTCTCAGTTCTTTCTTTGCGCTGATTGGTCACCTAGGATTCCCGACAGCCTGTTGCTCCTCGAAAGCCTTTTCAACCCCTCGACTTGACCTATAAGCAGCGGGCTTTTCAACCCCTTGTCATCGGGAACAGCCACCCCTAGAGTCGGAACCTTCCTCGTCGTGCTGCGCAGTTACGGAGCTCATTCGACTTCTGAAGTTGAAACCCTCAAGAACTCCCAAACCAAGCACTCCCGATCCTACACCAAGAATTCCTTTGGATATTCCACCGTGACGAGACGAGAGAGAAACGGTGAGTCTAGATAGCCATAACACATTTATAATATAATTCAACACATCAACATGCATAGAGGTACGGGTACAAACTCCAGATCCACCAAAGTTTCCACATAGAGAGCGTTATAGATACGGTTATAATACAAAGAGATTGTGGCCTCCACGAGAGACTGCTGCAACCAGAGTTCAGTGCTTTCGATTCGATTCCGTTCGGTTCGGTTCGGTTCACAACAAAGCTAGAGAGGATACGGATGCCGGAGTCCAGAGCCTAGTCCGCCATGTTGACGTTGTTCATGCGCATCTTGGCAAAGTCCTCGAAGACAATGTTGTCGTCGTCATCCTGGTAATAGCCCTTGACATTGCGGTGCTGCTCAATGGACTTCATCTTCTTCATGGCGTTCGAGCGCTTCTTCTCAATGGTGCCTAGGGATCAGATCATTGAGGATTAGGGAGTTATAGGGACTACTACTACTAGGGAGCTCACCAGGTGCCGGCTGGAGGAGCTTGAAGGGCACATCCGTCTGCATTTCACCGCCCAGAGTGCCGCAGTTCAGCTTGATGCGCACCGAGTACGAGATGACAATACCGCAGGCATCGCCCGTGGACTTGCCCTCCTGCACCATGGTGGAGGAGGCCAGGTTGCAGTCCTCGTCCTTCAGATGTCCATCCAGGGCAATGCCTATAGTGAAGGGTAAATAGAGATTAGATTGGCTTTCAAGTGATCCCCGCGAGGCTCTTACCGTGACGATCCTTGTTGTTGGCCGCCAGGGGAATCAGGTAGAAGGTCTTGGTCAGATTGGCGCCCGGGGTGATGGGGCAGCCCTCCTTGGTCTCCAGCTGGGCCACGTGCTTGCTGAACTGGGCATTCACCATGGTGATCTCGGTGTGCTGGACGATGAAGCACTTGATGCTCTTGACGGCCTTCTTCGAGTTGTTCGAGACCTGGACGGTGGCGGCCACCTTCTCGCCGTGGTAGTAGATCTCCCGGTCCAGCGTGACCTCCAGGCTGATCTTGCCGTTCGAGAAGGTGAATCCCTTGCTGACCAGCGAGCTGGGCAGGCGTTGTCCTCGGTTTAGAGGGGCATACTGGAGCTTCTTGATCACCAGGCTGACCATGCTGCGCTTGTGCTGGCGGTCGTCCTCGGAGTCGGCCACAAAGGCCCGGATGGTGTACTCCACACCCAGGGGCTTGCCGTTGTCATCGCCCTCCTGCTGCAGGGTGACGGAGCTGGGCGAGTTGGGCGGGAAGTGGAAGGTGAACGGATGGGCGTTACTGCCCAGCTTGCGCACCAGCTTCTCCTGCATCGGGGTCATCTCCATGTTGCTGTTGGTCATCGGGACGATCTGCTCCCGCGACAGGATCAGCTCCTTGGAGAACTTGACGCCCATGACCTCATCCTCTTCGCGGCCATAGCGATAGGTGGTGGCCAGTTGGCCGAAGACCTTGCGGTTCTTCAGGTACTCCGGCTCCACCACGATGACCCCGTCGACGGGGTCGCAGTAGTCCAGATGGTCGATGAAGTCGCGGCGCCCGAGGTAGAAGGTGACCTTGCCGTTGGGCGTGGCCTTCTTGAAGACCTTTACGGAAACGACCATCTTAGCTTAGCTTAGTCCTGGCTGTCCTGGGTGTCCTTGGGTTAACTAATATCCTTGGGGTAACTGGGCTGAGCCGTGCACGTGCAGAGTTTTCCAGGGCGATCGGCGGAGGAAAATGCGATTGCCAAAGCCGTGCAACCTGCTTATATACCTTTGCCCTGGCCCTGTCCGTGGGTCTTCTTCGTTCTGGCCACTAACTGGATTTGCGCGTTATGCAGTTGTTTGGACACCACACCTTAATGGGGGTTGGTCGTGGGTGTTGAACCCACCCTGAGGTACCCATCCGTACCCATCCGAGTTCACAGCACATTTTGCGCAGTTTGCCACTAGCCGGAATAAATTGGCTAATGTCAAGTATGGTTGCGAGGTCAGGTGGCCAACTGTTGCATAATTGAGCCACACGACACGCAGCGGGATTAGCATCTGATTAGGGGTTACGATCGGTGTTATCAGCGGGTAACTCTTGGCATCTTAGTATTCAGGTATCTGTACTGGAGGAGAAGCCTCACAAGTTTTATTCTGTTATGAATCAAACGTCGATATATCGATTGGTCTGGTCAGCTTTTGAAGGGGAATTATAATTTCTTTAATTTAACAAAGGTCAAATCTCTTATGGGGCAATGGCGGAAGGAATGGGGACTTCCCCTAAAGCTAACTTATTTTCTTGAGAACGAAATATGTATTAGAGTTCCGATTTAAATATTTATTTCCAGGTATTCTCCAGTAAGTATACCTTAACCATTTTAACTGATTAGTAAAATATAAACTTCTACAATTTTCTACATATTTTATATATTATTTTTTATTATATTTATAATTTTATTTTAGAATATATATTAATTTCATTAAAATTCCCCATTTTCTTCCAGTTTAAATTCCACAAACAAAATGCAGACTCAGACACACACCACCACAGACCGACATGGCTACAGCCTGCGCTTCTCGCCTTTCGAGGCGAACTACTTGCTGCTGGCCACTAGGTGAGACCACACTCTACTTCCCTCCACTTACCAATAACTAACCCCAAATCCTATTCCCTTTCCCAGCCAATTGTACGGTCTTGCGGGCGGTGGCTCTCTCTTTTTGCTGGAACAGAACGCGACCACTGCAGATGGCTCTGGCCACCTGGGGGAGCTGTGCCGTCTGGAGTGGTCCGATGGCCTGTTCGACGTCGCCTGGTGTCCCTATGCGCCCGACATCGCGGCCACCGCCTCCGGTGATGGCTCGCTCCAGATCTGGTGCGGCCTGGACGCGGAGTCGGCGGCGGGACAGCAGACGCCGAAGCAGCCGCTGATCTGCCTGCAGGAGCACAAGAACGAGGTGTACAGCCTGGACTGGGGCGAGAAGTGGAACTACCACACGCTGCTCTCCGCCAGCTGGGACTGCACCTTGAAGCTGTGGGACTGCAACCGGCAGCACTCGATCACGACCTTCGTGGGCCACCACGACCTGATCTACGGCGCCAAGTTCTCGCCGCTGATCGCCAATCTGTTTGCTAGCGTAAGTACCGACGGACACCTTAACTTATGGAACTCTCTTGACTTTGCAGGCAAACCCCTGATGAGCATCGAGGCCCACGCCAGCGAGGCGCTCACCTGCGACTGGTCGCACTTCGATCGGAATGTCCTGGTGACTGGAGGATCCGATGGCCTAATCCGTGGATGGGATCTGCGCAAGATGAGGACCCATGTCTTTGAGCTGTACTCCGGGGAGTTCGCCGTTCGGCGATTGGCCTGTTCACCGCACTCGGCTGCGGTCTTGGCATCGGCCAACTATGATTTTACCACAAGGTAGGTTTGGTTTAAGGAAAACAAGGGAAATATGTTTATTCTTCTATTCGTTCTTGACAGGATCTGGAATCTGGAGCGCGGTGAGTCCGCACAGGAGATCAATGCCCAGCACACGGAGTTCGTGTGCGGCCTGGATTGGAATCCCCACCGGGCCCACCAGCTGGCCGACTGCGGCTGGGACTCGTTGGCCAACGTGTACACGCCGCAGTGTCTGATCAGCGAGCTGGCTTAGATGGGAAGCTGGAACTGGTACTCCATAAATACCGCTACCACATGTGATATAAGGCGCAAGTGGCGTCGAAATAGCCAGGCCTACAAACGGACTATAGCTGAGCTATACAAAGCCTCTAAGGAACGAAGGAACCCAAGGTACAAGGACCGCTGACAGGCTTCGCCTGGAGATGACGTGTAAATAGTCGGGTGATAAACGATGAAGCAGGTGCTGCGAATGTCAATAAAAGCTTACACATATACTTAATGCGGATTGTGTGAATTATACTTATAAGAAGGAGCCCAGCTCCGCTCCGCTGCTGTTATTATGCCCTTCACAATAAATATCTTGGCCGCTGGCTATAATTTACACTGGTTTTGGTCCCTTGTCTCAACGAGAACTTAACGGATTTGAAGCCGGATCTCTTTGGCCAAACAAACACGCAATAAAGCGCTAATTTGGAGCAACGTTTTATTGTCCGCATCCCAGGCATACTTCCCAGAATCATCGACTGCGCCCGGAGGTGTGTGCTCTCGCACCTTTTCGCCTCAGATGGTGTGAAAAGCAGCTCCTCTGTCTCTCACATTCGATCCTGTCATTATCCCTGGCTGAACTGCCACTCGGGGCAAATATTTGCTTTGAGGCCAATTGGCGCTGATTTCTTTGGACAGTTTTGGGGGAGGAGATGCGATGGCAGCCTCCGATCTTCTGGAGGATACTCTGGAGCAGCGGCAGCTGCTAACCCGCAATTATCTGCTCGCTGCAGTTAACTGAAACCAAAATTGATATTAATGCCTTGTTTGTGTTAATAAAACTCGATTTTGTGCAGCCAGTCCTGGGCCCTTGATTTTATTTCAAATAATTATTTGATTGTCCAGAGGCAGGGAGACAGAGAAATACATTTATTTTCATTTTTATGCAGGAAACATATGGAAAATGTATTCCAAGGTTAACTAGGAAGCCGTAATAAACCTTGAATAGTAAAAATATTAAATTTTATAATCGAGTAGCTCCTTTTATTTTCCATTTTATGGCCTTTAAATATCAAAAGTGTGAATAAATTAAAGATAATCCTTGTTTACGACTATACAAATTGCGCTGCTTATAATAAATTGCTTTATATTTTCAACCAAAATGGGAATTCTAAAAGAATTTAAATTTTTGTAGAAGAGAATTCTTGTTAAATCACAATTATAAAACAATTATAAATGAATGGCATAGCGACATATATCCGCGCAGAAGTTGGCGTCATATCTCCGCGCGGAGATTTGTCGTATTGGAAACGACATATATCCGCGCGAAATTTCGCGTCATATCTCCGCGGAAAAAATGTATGGACGGAGATATGACGCGCGGACTTATGTCGTTACCCCAAATGAATATTTCGTTTTTATGGCTATTTTCTGTTGCCATAAATATTTGCACTCTTCCACATTGTTGTGGCGCCATCTAACGGCTTGTGTCAATACTTGGTGGCACTGCTTGCTTAATTTAGACAAGCAGTGCAATGCAGGTTCTGGCGCGTAAATTCAAATATAAAATTGTGTTTTAATAAGAAACTAATAATTTAATGTAGATAAGCAGGTTTAAGAATAGAGCTTTACGGATGTTATGCCTAAGAATAAAAAATAATATTCTATGTGAGGGTATGGATTTCACAAGGAATTTTCTAAAGCTTATGAATATTTCCACAAGATTTTTATATTTTAGTCTCTTAGTAACTCTCTTATATTACTTTCTAAATGAAAATAACCATATATCTTACCACAAACACTAAGTTTTCTTCATTTGCTTCACCATTTAACAGAAATAAAGCCAACCTCCTGAAAATTACCCGCAGCAATTTAGTAAAAAAAAAGCGAACAAGCAAACTATAAATTAGCACCGAACAAAGTTGCATTCGGCGGCGGCGAAAAATTGGACTCTTGGTGAGCTGCTGGCTAGACCCATAACCTTGATTCCTGCTTGCAGCTTGTTAAAAATAAACACAAAAAAATGAGGAGAGAAAAAGTATTTCAACACCCAGCTCGGTCTGCCGCCTCCTCGAGATGAGTGGCGTTGGAGGGGGATCTTCGATGGAGATCGGGAGCGGTAGCAGGTTCTGGATCGTGTCGTGTCTCTACCTGGAACTGCTCGCTGGAACTGCACGCGCCGCTCGGTTCGGATCGGTTCAGCAATTTAAATTGCCTCCACGAGCATTTTGATGGCGATCACGCGCCCCTTTCAAATCTCGCCGTCCAATCTGCGCTGCGCTGCGCCATAAAGGATCCGCAGACGATTCCGTTCTGTTTCGGTTCGCCTTGTATACAGCCTGGTTTTTTATGACACTCTCTGGTGGAGTCAGAGAAAAAGTGAGGTATTTTTATACTTTAAAGTAGGGTTTCCGCATAATAATAGTCGGAATAAAATGAAAATTCCTTGGGAATAATAAGAGTAATAGTTTTTATAACATTGTGCACGGGATTTCGAGATTAATGAGGTTTTAGTTTGTTTAATAATAATATTTATTGAGTAATAAGTAAATAGTAAGGAAAAATACTACGCATAAATATTAAATTATTATATTACGAATCCTAGACTTACTCTTCCATATAATAAAATGCAGATTCTTTAGTTTTTCCTGACCAAGTTTAATGCTATGGGTGGTTTCTCTCTGTGCACTTTTAATGTTCTAGTAACGTTTTGTTCTGGGGCTTCTGCCGAGGCCCTCAATCGTCACCGTTTGTGCCGACGGCGTCATGTGCATCCTGACGGCCCTGCACGTGTGCAGATCCTCGCCGGCGGAGGAGCTGGCGATGGGACCTCCTTCGGTGCACAGTGGGCGCATCATCACAGGACACACCGCAAACTAGACGCTAACAAAATGATTTTTTTCGGGTTTCAATTCCCATTACACATTGCCCATTTTTGAGTAGGCGTAACCTAAGGGCAATCTTGATACGGAGCGATTTCGTTTGAAGAGGCGAAAAGGAGTGCCGGAAATAATTGTCGGAGGGGCAGGTCCTTCCGCGAGCTACCTGTCTTCGCTCGGCAGTTCCTGCCTTAATGAGGAATCGCACACATAGATCCTGGCCGGGTAATTAAAATTTCTAAGCAGCCAGCGGATGTGGCTACCGTTAGATGTAGTGTGAATTTATTCACTTGAGGAATCGCACGAACTTATTCATGAGATCCTGGAACGGCAAACAGGAAACGCTTGACGAGGTGTTGAATGCCGAGTCCCAAAAGTGTCCTGAGAATTACCTAAACTGCGCACGCCGTCAGGCCGTCAAGGATTTCTGCGCGACCCAAGATACTGGCTGACTGGCCATTGTTCCAGCTCGCTTATGACATAATGAGAGCATGGCCGGGCCTGAGCGAACGCAATGTTATGCAATACCAGCCATAAAATCCCGGGATCCTGAGCCCGAGATCCCGCATCGGGATTAGGTACGAGGGCCTAGATCTAGATTGCCCGTAAAACGGCCACTGAACTACATTCGCTGCCTGGCGGCGGCTGGGGACCTGAAAAAATCTGCGCACATTTGTTTATGGCATGTTGTTAAAAAATTCAGGACATCGAGAGCGCAGAAATCGAGGCCTCGCCGACGACCATTTACGCAATTCCGGGCAAAAAACAAGGCCAAGTGCCAAGAGGGACGAATAGCGGCAGCATCCCGCTGCGGATTCCGCGAACTGTTTTTGCATTTTTTCCAGAAACGCCCGAGTCCCAGCCGCCGAGATCCTGGAACGAGATCGCTTCGTGCCCGGGGTCTGCTCTAATTTTTTGCTACAATTGTTTTTTGTATGGCAGGAGATTTGCAAATCGCGTGGCAGGGTCGTTCTTTTTTGTGTCCCTTGAGGTTGACCGAGGCAAACAACGACTTGTCCTAGATAAACAAAAAATTGGCTCAGGCTGTGAGAGGACGCGTGCCTGAGAAGATAAATAAAAAAGAAAGAAAACAGGGACAGACATGATCGATGAATGAGGAAACCACTTGATCCAAACGGTTTCCTTGCTTACCTGGCTGATAAATCAAAACCAGGTGAATTCTGGGAAATGTTTGCTTATTTATCAGATCAGCATAGATATTTACTAGCAAGTACTAGCCCGATGATGCATCAGAAATTCTGTGCTTAAAACAATTTATTGACTTATTTATGTATGCCCTGCGCCGAGTGATCTTGTTTATTCCTTACACAATTTTGTAACCTTCACTGTGTACAGCATCTCTCTGTAAATGAGTTAATAAATTTGGAGATTGAAATGGCATTTTATTAGGTAGCCAGCCCCCGGATTGATTTATGCCCATTGCCGCCCCAATAGAGGTGGAATTTTTGGCTGGCATTTAGTGGCTGAGGGTGAAGGACGTTCTTACGGCGTGCTCCACGAATCACGAATCGAATACAATAAAATCGGCGAGACAAGGTCGTCTCGCAGTCAGCTATAAATAAGAATCTCATTCCGTGCAAAATATTTTTGCGTATAAATAATTTGTTGGAAAAATAAAACGTCCGCCGCTGATCGCCGTCCGTCCGACTTACGGCTTGTTTTTGAACTCATGACCAAAATACTTTAGCGGCCCGTCTCACGGCCAAAAATAGTTCCACCTCCCACACGGCAGCCGCGGATCTCCGGATCCCAGGTCTCCCGGTTCCGCAGATCCCCCGGATTCTCAGCATCCCATCCCGTGCCCGTCGAAATATCGACTGACGTGCGCCGATGACGCGCATTCCGCTCGCTGAACTGATTATAAACAGAGGCCTCCGCATCCATACCCACATCCAGATTCACATCCAGAACCAGAACCAGGTGATGACGACCAGCAGGGCGTTCTAAAATTGGCGAGGAGAGCAGATTGAATATATTCATATTCATCGCACCGAGATGCCAAACAATTGCCCTGCCAATAATATCCATGATGATGGTTCATGATGGTGGTGGTCCAAAGGCGTCAGCAGCCGGCCTAAGAATTAGTTTTCCACTACGATAACAGCTTGAGGGAATTAAGAAAATAGTTTTTCATTTATCGAATTGGGGTTACTCTTAAAGATTTTTCATTAAGCTACCAAAGTTTTGCATTTTAAAAAACTAAATAAAAAGAGATAAAGGTCAGATTATTTTTACAAGGATGTTGACGGCGTTACAATTGAATAAATTTGTTAAGATCTAATAATTAGGAAAAAAGGAAACTGAAAATTATATTTTATAATAACAATGATTATATCTAATATATTTATATTCTAAACGATATTAGTTAAAAGGAAAATTTATGTTTCTTGATGAAAATAATTACATTTAAAGATCACAAACAGAAATGTTTCTAGTAAAATTAATACATTTATTTGATTAGATTATTCGAGATGAGTACGCAGCAAAAGTTTACCAAAATTTAGTAAATGTGAAAAATGTATTAATAAAATCATTTTAATTAGAACTTAACTTAACTCTTATTTATTTATCGATTTATTCAATAAATTGTTGTCAAGCTATGTTTTTCTAGGATTCTTTCTAAATTAAGGATAATACACTCAAATATACTATTATTATTCTATTTAACAAATATAATGTTAAAGAAAGTTATTCTACTCACTGAGATAAATCTTCCTTGAACGTTTCTTTCCTCGATGATTATCCGCTTTAAGAAACCCTCGGATACCCTATCTTTGCATTAACCTAACGCAAAACACATTTATAACAAAAACAAGAAAAGAGTGCAAAAGCAAAAATATTTTTCACGAAAAACAAATTCCTTTGCAGCACGTCAATGACGTCAATGCGAGACGGGGCTGTCAAAAATAACGAATAACGAACGCAAACCGGCCAGAATTCGAATCAGAATCCGAATCCGAATCCGGGGAAAACTTTTCTCCGAACCAAGCGCAGACGGAAGGGGGTGGCCAGGGGCGTCTGTTAAGACCAGACGTGGGCGTGTAGTTGGGTGTAGGCTATATGGGCTATAGCTATATATGTATGCTGTGTGTTCTGGCAAATCGACTTTCGGCCGGCGATGACGCGTGAACTTGCCTTTGATTTGTTTTTTTTTGCCGACCATCTCTCGACTCTGCCCGACTTCGATCTGGCCAAAAATAACAAGGTGAGATGGCATGGATTTTGTTATTGTTATTGCCAGGCGGTTGGTCGGTCGGGCGGAACGCACACGCGTCCCAGTGGGTGGGTGGCTTCATCCACTGGCCATTTGATGGAATGGCAAATAAACCTGATTTATGCAGGCCGACTGAGCGATCGCTCTTGGCCATTTCCGTTGCAGGCCATGAGGTGGGACTTAGTGGGAGCAATTACTAAGTTTTGCTAAGCGAATTGAAACGGAAAATAGGTCAACCATGTGTGATATGAATATGCCTGTCACTTCCTTAGAAAATTTCACCTGTTCTGAGTATCGTTTTCAATGAGATTTCCCAAAAATAAAAATCAAAAAATACATTAGTCTTACCAGCAAAAGCAAGCCTAATTTTCGAATATTTTTTTGTAAATTTCTTTTTGACATAAGCAGCAGTGGTGTGATTACCAATTAGAGCCATTCATGCGCAGCCGCACGTGTCCTTCGGGCTCAGGATGCCAACGAGATCAGAACGAGATCCCAACGAGATCCCTAACCAGCCACATGCTCATCCGTGTGTCTTCATCCCGACACAGACAGCAGCGGCTCAGAATCGCCACTTTAGTGTCATTTCCGTTCGCCGCTCAGCGGGCATTAAATTAGCCATCATTAGGCCAGCTCCAAATCCAAATCGCCGGCAATCAGCATCCAATTTGGCCAAATGCCGCCACTTCAGAGAGATGCGAGATGGCCGAGAGAGCCTTTTATTTCACTCCGGGATTTAGTTATAAAAGATTTGCCCCAGCCACCGACCTCCGGTCCGATCTCCCTGGAGAGCTAAGTGAGCGCTGACTTCGCATTGGGGGCCACCTGTTGCCCCATTGTCCTCCAACATCCATGAGTATTTATTTTATTCGGCCTTTTTGCCAGGCCGTTTGCAAAATCGCATAAACATAAAGGTAATTGCACAGACATGCCAAAAAATTATCCGATATTCGTCGTCGATGTAAGGCTGGCAAGGATGAGGCTGATGCTGACGCTGAGGATGAGGTGCGGTTGGTTGGGTATTAAAAGAGAAAAAAAACAAAGCACCGCGAAGGAAAAAGAAACCATCGATGCTTGGCATTTATTGTGATCGCCGCTTATTGCGCGGGGCACTGAGATATCCCAGAGAGTGCCAAGGTTTTTCATTTAACCCGCGAGGTTCGGTTTACTTGGATTACTTAATGCGCTGCCAAATATAGTTTCAGCCAACATAATCAATATTTTATTGATTTTATCATCTTAAAAATAATGTTGTAAGATCGGCGTAAATGTGGAATATTTTCTTAAAGCCGTGCATATTTAAAATTATTGTAAGAAGAATTTTCAATAATATAACTAAATACATACACAGTTTTGGTCTTAAGTTAAACAGAATTAATTTTTTATGATATATATAACATATTATTTAAATTTTTCGGAACGTTTTTAAATCTTTTTTGTAATGACTTTATTGAGTCAAATAAATTAAAAAATTAATTCATGAATTTAAAATCATTTAAAATGTTACCCGAAAGTATACTGGAAAATTGAAGATCTTAAAAGACCATACATTTTCATTAAAATGTACAGCTTAAATATTTTATTGCATACTTTTGAGTACCTTATTAAATGATTTTTAGTAAAAGGAGATTTCCCTGAAACCTGATCGATATCCTTTAATTATTCCTCCTACACACTGAAAACGTCCTCTATGCTTAATTACCTCACTACCCAGCGTATAGGGTGACAATCCCCAAATAAAAGTGATTGTTCCCTTTAGTCCCAAAAAAAAAGACGAAACAAAAACAACCGAAAATCGGCTAAAAGATTCGCAATGCCTTTCAGCTGCTGCGACTGCTCCTCTGTTTACACGGGATGCTGTTGGCGATGTCGCTGTTGTTTTTTCTTGTTTTATTTTTATTTAGCAGGGGAAAGGAAGGAGGATCGCCTTGTGACATATGCGAAATTCATTGTCGCGTGTTGCGTGGCGTTGTCCGTGGATGCCAACGACTTGGCAGCCAACCTTGGCTGACGAGCGAGCTGCTCCCATCTCACATCTCGCGACCGATTCCTCCGCCTCCGCCTCCACTTCCACCCATTACCACGACCCCCACTTTGGGGCCATTACAGGTGCTACGTATGTACATACACTTCTAGAAATAAGTATTATACAAACTAAGATTAAATATAAAAAATATATTAAGAAAATTGGGATATCGGACAGTATAAATATTTATTGTTTTTATTTATCTGGATTTAGTACCAAGAAGCACACTTAAAGGAAGTCCTCTTACAGCATTTTCCCCCATTTTATATATTTATTTAAACATAAAAGTACTTCAACCAGTACCTTGATTATCACACATATTTTTTCTCTGCGCAGACACTGGATAGTGCCATGTCGAGACCGACATTATCGCTCGTCGCCGGACGCTGGGGCATTGAAAAATTGCCAAACAAGCCACGAGCAGAAACCGAAGCAGACGGACTTTACCTGGCCGCTTAAACGATCGCTTAACTACTGTTAATCCGCGGATTGGGCTTTTAAACCGGCCCGCGATAATCCCGATCGGAATCCAAGGTTGGACGCCATTCAGTGCGTGCGTAAGTGCAATTAGTGTAATGCAATAATGAGCGATGCCCCGGCAAATTGTGCATAAAAATGTTTATGGGATGCGCTGTCAACTGCGGGTGTTTGGATGGCCGGCTGGCGGTGGGGGATAAATAGCATACATTCATGTGATTCTGCAGAGATACAGATACAGCTACAAACACGAAGCCCATAGAAACAGGGCCACGCGTCCACAGGCCCCTGACGCACGCTACCTCATGTGACCGCAGATACGCGCACTCGCGGATACTCGCACTCGCAGATACACTCGGCTCTTACGTCTGCATTTTCAGCCTCCGCCATTTGAGCACACATTCATTCAGCAGAATTTTCCCCCCAGTCGCGATTCCTCAATGAGCCAAATTAGCAACCGCCGCTCTCTACGCAAATCTCTGACGTCAGCCTCCCAGCGGTGAGCGCACACACATTTCACATTTCTGGGCCTTTTGGCAAGGTAAACGTGACCAAATATGGGGAACCAGAAGTGGGTTATGGGAAACCTGTGTGCCACCGCCGAGCGATTCAGCGGAAATTAGCTCTTTAGCTTTAGGAAAAGAAGTGAATTAAATTAGCAGAAGCTGAAGGAGGATTTTTGGGGAACTTCCCTTATTCCATATTTCTTTTAATTATTTTAGATTCAGCAGAAAAACGCTGGAGATTTCATGAAAACTGTGTTTCTTGATCAAATTTTGTTTGTGCTTATGTTAAAAGTAAATAAAATTTTCTAAAGCTTTTGGGATTTGGGAAAATCTTAACTCTTTTAGAACCAAGGAATTTTAATTTTTAAAGAATTTTTTACATTTCTAAAAGAATTTTATTAAATTTGAGAGATTTAGTACATTTTTTCAATTAAAAATTGTGATAATCAGAGTTATGTTAATAAGGTGTAGAAGAATGCATCTCATATTCCGAACCTCCGCACAAACAGGATGCAAAGCAGTTAGCGTGTTTAGCAGGTGCCCGAGGCATTCCTAATGACGGGGGGAGCGAAACCCGCTCCCTTTTCGGATTGCTCCTCTTCTATGCATGTAGTTCCATTCGATGCCACTGTGATTCAGTGCGTCCAAGGTCCCACTGTTTGCACAACAACACGCCGAGCCGAACCGAGCGAGCGGCTCTCCACTTGAGACGCGGCTGATTTATGCACGAAATGCTAATGGAAATGCAACTTCAAATGCTAATTGCGGCGACGGTCAAAGACTCGGCATCCGACGAGGATCGGACCAAGACCCAGCACCAAGACGAGCACCAAAACCAAGACAGAGGAGAAGGGGTGGCCGCCGCCGAAGACGACAGTTCATCACAATTGCGTTTGCAAATCAGCGAGGCGACAGCCAGAGGCGCGCATGCCCATGGATGCACTCACAGAAATTTATTCACAAAGAAAAGTAACCAAGAAATATATTATATAAGTTATTTCTAACTTTTAATAGGAATTTTGGGATTTTTTTCAGTTAATATAAATTATTTTATGCCATGTAGGTTACCAAAGAACACAGGATCGTAAACCACACATTCTTCAGGCCTTTATTAATTTCTTAAAATAATAAAATATAATTTTTCCCCTTCAAACCTTGTCTTAGTAATTTTCTCAGAGTGTTTAAAAGATACAGATTGGATCGGAGGGCCTAACCCACGCCAACTGATGGCTCTTTCTGTCTCTGGTTCTGGTCTTCTGCTCCCGGCTCCCAGCTCATTCATATGCAAATCTGGCCAGGCTGGTTGGTGACCACAAATGAAATGCCAACACGCAGAAATGCAAAGAGAGCATCGAATTGCAAATTATGGGATGGCAGCGTTGACAAAGTTGCGCCTGAATAATTCCACGCTGTTAGATGCCGAGTGCTAGTGCGAGTGCGAGTCCGAGTGCGAATCCGACCCAGACACAGACACGGCTTGAGCCCCAGAGCCCCAAAGCCAGCCCCAAGGTAAAAGAGGCAAGAGCGCGTGCCCGCGGTCTCCACTTCCGCTGCCGAGTGCCAAGTGTTTGCCTCCATGCGAGACTCTGTCCACCGTCCGCCGTCCACCGTCCACATTGGCCACGAGATCAGGAGCGGAGCGAGGTCGCCTTCGCTGAATCAGCATTGCCCGCAGAAAATGCGATACCGAAATATGTAAATAGCCAACGGAATAACGGAAATACGAGTGCCTTGTTTGTGCAGCTAAACGAAATGCAAAATATCTGATATGTTGCAATTTTCAGTTCAGCTTTAATTACAGAAACACCACTAAAAGTAAGAAAATAAAAGAAATACTACCTGCATAAAATGTGTATAGTATAAATAAATACAAATAAATACATTCCTTACAAAAATGGTACCTGACAACCAGAAAAGACTTTTAAAACGATTATTTTTAACAAGAGCAAATATTAGGTCACTTCAACTGAGGGACAGACTTTTATTTACATTTTCTATGTTGCTACTCTAAAAATATTAATCAGACACAATTTGTGATTTATATTATACAATATTATTTATGCGAAAAGCGGAGCAGGTCTGCAATAATATTCATTTAATGAATTTAAAATAATTTAAATGGGCTTGTGGGAGTGTGACACAGCTGCATTTAATCTCAAGAGTTTTATTAGCAAATATGATCCAGTTTAGAGACTAATTAAAACCTGTTTAAAAATCGCAAAATAATGTTACGAATAATTTTGAACTTAATCATGTTCACGTGCTTAATTGTATTTATCGAATTGGTTTTTTGTTTGTTAAAGTTAGTTCTAATTAAAATGTATAAAAAATGATTACCAATTACGTATCAAGTTTGGAAGTTTGTTAATAAATATCTTATTGCTTAACATGCAAAAAGTTGTCTAAATAAATTAAAAACTATTTTTAATTCGATATGTAATATTTTAAATATTATTTTTCCTACTTATTACCGCTTTTTCCGTCCCATTCCGCTCCTGTTCCCTGGTAGACAGTCGGCTCCCCCTAGAAACTTGAACGAAACTAATGCCGAATGCAGGTCTGTTTCTGCCGGCTTCTTGGGCTCCCCTTCGTTTTGTTGTCATTTTCTGCCATTTGGCTTCCAGGAATCTGTGTGTTTGCCTGGTGACGAGCTCGACGTCGCTCCATTAGCATAACCCGCGGAGCAGCGAAGTCAGAGGCCTCTCTAAAACGGGCAACGGATGTGCGCTTGATTATGTTGTTTGCCAGAGAGGCTGGATGGCTGAGGCTCCTCCATCTGGCCAGCTACGATGATGATTCCGGCGACATTAATCACTCCGCTGCTTGAGTTTCTCGGGCAAACAGCGTGCGACTGACGCCAGGCGGTCGGCTACCAGAAAAAAAAGAAGCAGGAAAGAAAGGAGAAAAAATAGGAGGACTGAAAGAAAACACTCCTCTCCTAGAAAATACGGTGGCTATCAAAATAGCTCCGTACACGTTTCAGCCCACCCAAATGGTCAGGGCTTGTCTATGGCCTATGGTCTATGGTCTATGGTCTGGGATCTCAGCAGATCTTGATCCGTGTTTGTGCGATCACGATCACGCGCTCGGCCGCCGCTTTGTCCTAATGCCTCGCCCTGTGCAAATGTTTACTCAAGCCGATCCCAGAAAGGATTTGTCTCGCCTCGTCATCATCAGCAGCCTCGCTGGCACTGGAATCATCCGCATCGCCGACATAGTCGTCGTCGTCGTCGTCGGCGTTAATGTGCGGGCAAACAAGCGTGATGCTGCAATTGTCTGGGGAGCAGTTGGTATGGCAGTTAGAGCCGGACTCCGTGTTTGCTAAGTAGCCCCTGGCCAGAGGCTGATCGATGCCGAGGTGTAGATCCATTAGCTACTGCACAGGAGTCGGATTCTGGGTACGACGACGACGACGACTCGCGTGGGTGTGGCTCGACTTTGACAGTTGCTGGTATTTAGGAGAAATTTTAGACCCGAGACAATGGGTGAAGGATTGTGGTTTTCAGTTAAGAGTTATTTGTTTTTTCTTAAAGATTTGTATGGTCTTCTCTTGGTTCAGTTTTCTACGGTTTTAGATATGTATATTATTTGGGTAATTAATTTTTACTAACATACCAAATTTCAACTAAAACACACAAGTAATTTGGACACAATTCTCTCTAGAATATTCCCCGTATACAGCCGCCACAAAGTAGGCAATGCTTATTGCGGAAAGAGAGAAGAACAAGCTTTCATTGCCTAAAGTCTTCAATTTATAAATGTTACCCTGGCTCGCTAATGCTAAATGACCTGAAAAGTTAATTAAATAACCCCAAGCTAAACATAAGCAGTAAATGGAATCACTTAGAGATCACAATATGCAAATATGGAAATGAAAAGAAGGCATTAAAAGTTAAATCGAAACCATTTAGGTTCCCTTTGCTTATGCAAGTACACAATATCACCGATATCTCTGCAGTAATAATGGGGTTCCATTGCCAGAAACACGACCTAATTGCGACCAACTAGGCACCTCTTTATGGGCTCCACTCAGAGGAACCTGATTGATTAATCGGTTCATTGGTTGAGTGATTGTGTGTTTACAGTTCCCAGGCCAGGTCCTGGAATGCAGCTAAACTGCCATTGATTGCCAAGACAGCGCTCCAGGAAATTAATTCTTCCCCTTCAATTCCAGCAAATGAGCTTCATTAGCAGTACTCTTGCTTTTCGCATTGGCTTAATTATCACGGCTCTTCAGTGGAGCAGCCCCTGAAAGTGGAACAGGAGTGACAGGAGACACGAAGTGGCATCGCGACAAGCACCTGCCACTCGCGGTGAACTTTCCTCGGTCGCAACCCGACAATTGTCGCCAATTAAAGCATCAGAAACGGAGAAATACGAGCGGAGAAGGGAGGCGACTTGGTCACTGCACTGGGGAAAAATTCGGATAACTTTTTGGTTGATCAAAATCAAGCACCGAGTTTACTGGAAACTCTACAGACACTTTCCAGAATATCAGAATATGGTTTGGTACAAATATGAGTTTATGAGTTCGAGTTTAAGACTAATCCCCATTTACTTAAAGTTTTTTAAAAATATTGGGTATAATTTTTGAACATTCTTTTCCTGAAAATTGCTGCGCAACTTAAGTTTAATTCTATGTAAAGCTTAGTAAGACCCGAAAAAGCCAAGCAAGTGACCATTTGCTGGTCAGCCCTTGTCGCGAACCGTTAGGAATTATAGGTAACAGGCCTTGAAAACTATCATATGCGTATAATATTTTAGATATGCGTTATTATTAGGTTTATACCTTTGATATCTTATAATTAAATAAAACATAAAACCCCCTTAAGGTTAGTCCTAAAATTTTGAACAGTGTCGATCGGTTGAAGGGGCACATTAATCAGTGGCAAGTGGCTGCGCGAAACGAGTAGCTCATTGGGCATATGCAAATTATTCCCGATTACGTACCGCCCTGGATCCCTGAAGCCCTGGGTTCTCTTCCCTTTGTCAATTGAGTCAGCGATAACGATGTGGCGATATTCGATTTCAAGGTTTCCAATGAAAGTGCTGCCCGCGTCGAATCATTTTTTATCAAAACACTCGGCCAGCTAATGACAGGCGACAAGTCAGCGGGTCCACAGGTTGCAGTCTGAGTCCGAGTCCGACTTCGAGCTCGAGCTCGAGTCCCAGTGACTGGTCATCGGTTTGCTGTGACTGTGACACGCTTCTGGTCAATGTCAGTCGGCTGAGGGTAACCCGATATTGCTCCAATCGAATCCCAATCCCCCTTTGCGCGCAGTGTGCGCACTTCTGTGGCCCAGATTGCATTTATTGCAGCCCGAGAGAGTTTTTCTGTTTTTCTGGGAAATTGTTTACAATTCGTGCACGGAATAAATGGAGGAATTCACATAAAATAGAGCATTTCAGGGGCTTGGATAGACGGCCTTGAGGAGGAATCAGTGCAGCCAAATTAGATATGCTTCCAGATTGGCCACGAAGTTCAAAGGCAGATCCCGAGGGGAAAGATCCTTTGGAGGAGAGTGCTAAAAAGGGTTTCCGACCAGCAGCAGCTGTTCGCAGGCCATAATTGAAGCATTTCGTAGGTAATTGGTGGCGATTTTTTATGGCCAACGCATAAATTAACACCAGACCGGAGATCTGCTCGAAGCTGAGCGAGCTGCAGCTCAGAAATCCGACTCCGAATCCCCGGCAGATTTGTGTAATTGCGCTCCACTTGCGCTCCACCGGGGAGATTTAATGCGAGTCCATCACCGCTGGTTATAGGGCTCAGTCTCCCGGGTAGAAAACGTGCAATTTGGGTCAAGAGAGGTGTCTCCCCTTTTTTGTTTCCTTCGTTATTTTTTTATATGTTAATTTCGGCCTGGCCGCCGAACTGGGCTTTTTATTTTGGGCTGGCCGAGCCGCAGTCCCTTTGGATGGGCAAACGTTTTGTACCTCATTAGAGCGGCGAAAGCGCGTTTACAAGTGTTAAATTGGCCAAATTATGGGTTGTTAACAGGATATAAAAGTAAAAGTGTCTGCCAGACTTCTCCGAAAACGCCAGATCGCCGGCAGGTGCCCAAAAAAAAAACGAAAAGGATGCATCCGCACTTCGGTTTCAATTTGGCGCCCAGGCACATACTTAAAGATTCAAAAATTTATAGAGTGATGATTAAGAAATATCGATAACACTTTTGGCCTTTCCCCGAGGGCAAGACCAAGTACTCTCGATAAATGGCTGTTTATGAAGGCTGAAAGTAAATATTTAACCAACATATTTAGGGGGCAGGCTCCCTTGGATTTCTCTCGAACTTAAAAATTGCAATTACTATAGATTCTAGGAAAATATAAATTAATTGTGAAGGTCCACCCATAACATAATACTTAATGTTTAATCTTTTAGTCGCCAGTGAGTCCGAGAGCGTTTACCCTTTCCATAAACTTCTGCTGTCAATGATCATTCAGATACACTATCTGGCGGAGTTATCGTTGCCATTATCGTCTGTTGGCTCCAATCTCGACCCCATCAGCAGCTCCTGATCCGGCTCCGGCTCCGGCTCCAGCTCCAGGTCTCCTTGCGGTCAGATGCAAGGCCTGTGATTAATTGCTGGCAGAGTGTCCCAGGGAACTGGTTGGCTCCGGTCCTACCTTTGCCTCTACCTGTCGCCGGTTAATGTTGCCAACTTAATCGCGTTTTGCCAAGACTCTTGATAATGTTGTTTATGTGCAAAACGATTTAGCCGGTGGACGGGGCAACG
Organism: Drosophila tani; assembly: GCA_008042535.1. Classification (NCBI taxonomy): domain Eukaryota; kingdom Metazoa; phylum Arthropoda; class Insecta; order Diptera; family Drosophilidae; genus Drosophila; species Drosophila tani. Next base: position 45,114 of record VNJO01000089.1, read on the forward strand.
CTGATGCGAATCTGCGGATAATTAATGAGACGGACTTGTGTAATTAATAAAAAACTTTTAATTACCACGGGCAGGTCTGTCCTTGAGCCGCTGCCGAGATCCTAATGAGTCGCTGAGGGGAAAAAATCGCAAATCCAGGAGATCAGAGGGAAAAAATCTGAAGTCCTGCGACATTTTTGCGTAATTTCTCAAGGCCGGCAGGAGAGACAACGTAAAAAGGACGAATTTCTTACGTAAGTGGCCGAAATATGTTTTTATGGGAGGATCATAAATTTTTTTCCCCTAAGAATAGGAGCGCGCTCTCAATGTTCTGATCTCGTTCCATTTTTAGCGGAACTGTCCGCTCCCGTCCGCTGTCCCTTTGTCCGTCGCCGCTCGGCATGACATAATTTCGCATAATTTGCAACAATCCTCGAAGGACCCTCGACCCAGCACGTGACAAAAAAAGATCGAGAGGAAGAAACAAAAAAGAGAGCGACCTGCTCGCAGATTTTTAGTGCGAATTCTGCAGGTCATGGGCGGGATTTTGGCCAACATCTTATGGATATGCAGGATCTGCATATTATGCTAATCTCCGAACCTGGTCCGGCCGCTCGACATGTTCCCATTTTTTGTTCTAATTATTTTTTATGGGTTCAGTCCACGCGCAAAAATTGTCGCACTTCTTTGTGGCCAGCCGCAGCTCGGCTCTCTCCCTGCATTTTGCGCATTGTTTTAAGGTTTTTGTTCTATTCTTGATTTTTTATTTGCCCCTGGCCCGCTGTTCTTTTGGCCCTGTTTTCTTTTTTTGTGGTTAGACGGTGGACCCAATTTTTAGCTAATAATTGTCGCAGTTTTGTGGTTTCTCGCACGGGAATGCTATTGGTTTGGGCCGTAAAAGCGGTGAATTTTGTTAGGTAGCATCTTCGAATTAGTATTAATGAGAGTCCAAAAAAGGAGCTAGTCTGGTTAAAAAATATATTTCTAATTAACACCTTCTAAGAAAGAGGTATTCATCAGTTTAGATATATTTTTAAACGATTTTAGACACAATGGAAACTTCCTTTAAAATATAATTATTTTGTTTATCAAAAGACAAATAAGGTGTTGATGGGGACATACAAAATACTAATTGCCAAAAAATATACATTGCAATATTTTTTTAAAGCACTTCCGTGCAAATTAAGATATTTTCCGACACAAAATATCACTCCTTTCACTTTTACTCTCTCCTGCGACTCTCATTTTGCCTTTTACCCCTTGGACTAATGAGCAACTTTAACCTTTGCTAATGACAACTGGCTAGAATCGAACCAGGCAGCAACCTTGACCAAAATCTGGTGACAGATGAGGAGTTTTTACCACGGTCTAAGCCAGAAAACGGAAACCAGGAACCAGGAACGATATCCAAACCCCGAAAACACTTTCCCTGCTAATCATAAATACTCGAAAAACCCATAAAGTCGCTGGAACTCAGGCGAGAGCTGCGCGAAACCCCTTTGCTACAATTAAAATGTTAAACTGGAGTAAATATCGTAAAACCAATAAAAACCCAGACGGAGAGCTGAGGGAATTGCTCTAGTTAGGGCGAAAAACGCGCTGTTCAACACAATTCCCGAAAAAGTTGCCTCAAAGCGAAGCAAGACGAATTTTTAACAAAGCAAAAAACACAAGAGCTCTAGGTCACTAGTTCCGGGAATGCCGTCCCTCAGGTTAAGGGTTAAGGATCGCGAACACCCGAACTAGGTCACTGGATCGCCGGGCACAAAAAACGCACAAAGCGCGATCGTAAAAAAGTAGAGCGCATCCCACGGCGACATTGTCCCAGACAGAAATCCTTTCCCGGTTTTACAATGGCTTTTTGTGTCCTTTTTTGGGAGTTCGGTTCCCGATAATTGTAGCAAAAAATTAGTGCACGATATTTGAGGAATTTACATGGAAGCCGACCTTCGTTGACGTTGCGTTTAACTTTTGATTTGGCATCTTGACTGATGGGCGAGAGAGTGAAATGCGGAAAAGTGAAATTGGTGAGAGGGGAAAAAGGGGAAAATGGCCGGCGAAAGGATGCTTAATGGCTTTACAACTTGTTGTCTCTAATTATGGTTAAAATGGGCCGTAATCCTTTGCTAAACGCAGCAACACGGACCGCCCACGATTCCCGCGAAGTCAGCGTCATGGTTAAACGCGGCTAATCCTTCCCGTAAGCCCTTCGCAGCGACCTGGACTCGGTTCCAGTTCGCGATCGGTGGGCGTATTGTTTAGTTTCGAAATCAAAATATTGGCAAACACACCGAGGAGAGGCCGTGTCCGAGGAATCCCGTCAAAGGGCGAATGTGCAAGGATTAGGCATCCGCACATCCTTTCGCAACCTTGGACCCACATCCCTCTGCGCACACGCTCGCAATTTTACGATTTTATGACTTATCTGAAATTGGCAAAGTCCTGCCGGCGACGACACATGCCTTGCCACGATCCCTAGCACGATCCCTAGCCATTGTCCTGCCGGGAGTTGACTTTCGTTTTTTAACTCCTTGCGTCCTTGCGTCGGGCTCAAGCCTTTGGCCAAAGGATTCGCCCATTGTTGCGGTTGTCTCAACTCCTTTTTTTTCCTAAAGGCTGCAGCCCTTTGTGGTGGCGATTGTCGAGTCCTTTGTGGCGAACTCCTCGCCGAGTTCGCAGTTTTTTAATGGCCCTTTTTGGGCCCGTTGCTTTATGGCCTCCGCGATCCGTTCGTTTTTTAAGCCTTTCTGCTCTGCTCTCTGCTCAGTTCGGTGTCAACTCTTTAAGGTCTCCTTCGCGGGTTGTAAAACCACGTTTCCGTCTGGAACAATAAATTCTTTTTACCGAATTCTCGGAAACTTTAGAGCAATTTTTTAACCAGTTTCTTTTTCGGCCTGCTATTTTTTTAGAAGTGCAATTTTCCTTTGCCAAATTGCAAGGGTTTAGTGGTTAGTGGGAATTGGTTGACTTTCCGCGAATTTTCTTTTCTTTTTGATTAGGCAAAAGGCTTAAAAAACGCTGGTCAACCTTGGTAAAGGGGAAAGGTAGATGGATCTTTGGGAAATTATGTTTTTAAGTCGAAAAGCCAAAAAGTCAAATGTAGTTTTTTATCGGAACAAGACAAAAAGGGTTTTTGCGGAGAGTTCATGTGGTGCAGAGTCAGTTTTTTTTTTTTTTTTTTTTGAGAAAAGTAAGACCTGAATAAAGGCGATCATAAAGCAAAAATAAACCCAAAGTTAATCTGGTTTAAAAGGAAAAACACCAAAGCGGTAAATGAGGGTAAAAAGTGTTAAAAAAAACTACCATACAAAAAATTGTATATTAGGTTCGACATCTAACATTTAAACTAAAGTTTTTAAAGGTAAAATAATTAAGGAATTATATAATATATACATTAATATATACATCTTTGGTATTTTATCAGCATTTAAATTCCATCACTGATGATTCACAATTAACCTCGTATTTTATATCTTTGCAATCTCGCTGAGAAAAACAACCATAACTCATCCCACTTAAGCCCCGTTCCAGATGCCATACCATAAACTTCAAAGATTTCTAGCAACTCATACACGTAAGATCGGAGCTACAAGTTGGACGATTTTTGATTGCCTTCATAAATTGAATTTCCATTTTCCAGCTTCATTTCGGCATTTTCCATCTAAGAAACTAACGAGGTTAATTATCGCCGCATTGCTCAATAAGAAAAAATTAACATTTTCTCGGTGGTGCGACTTCCCTTCCTGGAGGGAAGACAAAGAGAAGATCGGACCCCGTGAGGCCCCCCGAAAGGCCCGCCGATCGCCATATAGCTCATTACGCGGGTCGTGACTTGCCGAAATGAAAAACAAGTAAAATCGGGCAGGGGAGCAGAACACAAAAAGAGTTTATTGCAACGGATGCTTGTCGGAGATGCTGATATCTGTAAGGGGAGGGGGAGCTTCAAAAGGGGGTGAGATTTCGAGGGGGGTCTTGTAGGGTTAGAGGGAGCGGTAAGCCGAGGCGGAGACGCAGCAATGTTAATCTCCATAAAATGAAAACAATGCGCCGGCGCGACGATCGCCCGCCAGCCTCAAATGTTTGGTCTCCGCAGCTCCCGTATGCCCTCCAACCCCCGTTTTTAGTCCATTTTTACACTGAAAAAATATTCTGAGATGATTTAATAATCAATTTAAATAATATATTATATTTAAAGAGTGTTCACTTTTAATTAAAATTAACAACAGGCTCATTAAACATTATCTAATATATTTTCAGTTTGTCCCATTTATGGTTTAGATTTTTTCCCGCGTGTAAATCTGTCTTTAAAATCAGTATTTTCCCCCTGTGTACCATTGGAACCCCAAGCGAGCTGGCCATGCTTCGTGGAGCGCGCATTTTGCGCAATAAGTGTGCCAGACTCCGATGCAGACGCTGCTGGCGCGGAAGGACGGACAGACCGGTTGGTCAGCATTCGAAGCAGCCTCCGCTCCAACACCCCTACCCATTCCACTGTAATTTATGCGGCAGCAGCAGCTCAAGGATCCGGACTCCGTCTCCATCTCCATCTCCATCTCGGGCACCGTCTCCGTCTGTGTGTGCGTTTAGGTAATCGCTGGGCATGATCTTGGCGAACTCGAACTCCAACGCCACCGCCGTGACAAGCTGCCCCGCTGTGTGGACTTCTCCAGCTTCTACTCCCGGTGCACCAGGGCACCATCGTACCATCCCCCTGGAATCGTGGTGGGGCGAGTGTAAATTACAACTTGCCTCTCGGCTCAACGCCCCGATTTCTGGCGGATCCGCGGAGGCAATCGCTGGAGCCTGTCGGTTTCATTCAGAAAGTTCAATAGTGCATGCAACGCCAGCCACGACTCAGTGGACCGATGCTGGTCTGCTCCCGCAGATCTCTCCAGCTCCCCCTCGGACCAGGCCCGATCCCGATTCCAAGCCCTAATCCCAGACCCAATCCCAGTTGCGGCGCATTTATGATCGATGCCAGAGTCGATTTCTGTGAGGCTGGCTCTTCGGTCGGTTGAGTTGCTTGTGCGGTTGAGTTCCTTGGGTTCCCAACTCCTGCTGCACGCGATTGCCTTGTAGTAGCCTCGATATACACTGCTAAAAGCATGTGTGTCCTTTAAAGAAGCCAATCCAAGGTAACTTATCGTTAGAGGCTGTGGTTGTGCTGCTCAAAAATCAATTCTTTCTGAGCTACGGTGATCAGAAATAAATAAATAAATAGACCAATAAATCGACCAGCTTTAAATTTATTTTAGTAATAAGCTTAAGATGGTAGGTTATGGGGTTTTATAGGGTAGGTAAATTCCGAATTATTCGCTCGTCTGTAACTCTTGTTGGCTTCCTCAGATAGAAGCTCGACACCTTCCTTTTCGGGGACTGCTGGTGGGAGAGCTTTCGATACTGAACCTGGAGCCTGGGACCTCGAGGCCGGTGCTCTCGAGGATGGTGCTTGTATGCGGCCGTGTCTGGGTCTGGTCACGATTTGTTGAGACTCGTAAAACATTTTTAGCACCTCAACGACGACCAAGACGACTGACGATCTAAATACATCGATCCCCGGCAATGGCTGCAGTTGAGCACTCCACTGCGCTCGACTCGGGATTGCCTTTGTTCTCGCAAAGTCTGCCAGACCGTTTTAATGGCATTTTTGCATTTTTCGTATTTCTTTGGATCTCTGTTCCAGCTACCAAGCAGAACGCCCACTCGGTGGGAACTGTTTCTCATGCGAGCAGCAGCCACAGCAGCAGCAGCTCTTTGGAGTGGCTGCCAAACACATCCTGTCATTAGGGAAATATTTATGTAGATATCGGGGCCGGAGCAGCTGCCATCTAACGGTGCCCCAATCAGAGGCAGCCGAATTAGTCCCCACATAATTAACTCAACAAGTTTTTTGGAGCTCAAGGTTTTTGAGTCTCTTTAGTCCCTGGACAGTGCTGCCGATTTGTCCTTTTTTATGAAGGATTAAAAAGATTTTAAAACAAATTGGGATAAATATTTATTGCTTGAAACATAAAATATTATTAATTTGAATGGATAATTAATAATACTAAAGTATAGCAGCTAATACTAATACTTAGTTTTTATTATTTAACATCGCTTACAAATTATAGCTTGCTCTCCACTAAACCAGCTAGTGACCTAAAAAATCATGCTGATAGCTCTATTTTCAATCTTTAAAGCTTAAACAAAACTTTTACTTCAATATCTTTGATAGTAATAATTTTAAAACACTTTGTATATTTTTCCTGATTTTAAAATAAGTTGTTGGCATCACTATCACCGGCATTAGACGGCTCCTTTGAGCTGCTTTTTGGGCCTGCGATTAGCCAAATTTATGCAGAGCGCCCTCTGGCGTTGGCGAAATGATATTCCCGGAAATTGGCAAGGATTCGAAGTCGCGAGGGGTGGACAGGGAGAAAGGGCGAAAGGCGAAAGGAGCAAGGAGCGGGATGAGGGAAGAGGTAACGATGAGAGGCGCGAGAAGGACGAGTTGCCTGCGTGCGTGTCGTGTCGTAAAAACTCTTTGCGAATCGTCAGCGGCGGCGGCAGCGGCGGCATTAGTATTGGTATTAGCCAAGCCATCAAGGCCAAATGGGACATTAGCGTGATGGAATCGTAAAACCCGGCGGGCTAATCCGCGGAAACTCTAAACTCTATCCCCGAGAGAGAACCTCTTTCGGCGCGAGACTCACTCGGCTAGGTACGCGGGCCGAAGAACTCTTTCCACTCTTTACCTTCCGGAGGATCCTACCTGTCCGGTTTCGTATTTGTATTTGTATTTGACGTTTGCCCGCCAATTGATTTGACATTGAGGAGAGGCGGAGAGGAAAATAACCCTAAATAAAACCATAAAATCCTTCTGCATGCTGCGCGAACCCATCCATCCAGCCATCTAGCGATCCTTCCCGGCGAACCCATCCCATCCCATACGATCCGAACCGATCCTCACCTTGAGTCTATCTTTTTTTGCAACGCGTTTTTTAGCCGAACTCGTAAATGTTTCGGAAAGCGTTTTTTATGCAATTTGTTGTCAACGATTTGAGCATTTGTGATTCAGGGAACTGCGTTCGTTTTTTACGCAATGCGATGTAACGTCAGTTATGCCTTTATGGCTGCGAGTTGACTTTTTTAGTGAAAGTAATAAAGGATCAGCAGGGATACAGAAGGGAGTCGTCAAATGAAGAAAAATCCAGTACCAGGAAGTTATTTTTTGCCAGAAACTAGTATTTACTTAGAGGGAGAAGATAAATATATACTTCCAACTCTCTCTGCAGCAAAGACTGCAGAAATCAGAGACTTTCAACGGGTTAACTTGGCCCTAGGGTTATAGAGTTATACCTGCACCCACCACGCCCATAATCCTTTTATGGCAAATAAACAAACAACGAGCGTCACGGCGACTCAGGACGGCACAGGATCTCTAGGTAAAAAGTGCCGGACCGGGTTGAAAGGGTGCAATAAACGGGGTTGAGACACTGGAAAGGGTACGCGTTGCACACGCGCAGTGGCATTGTTGCACGCTCGGTTTTATGGGTGTGTGGTTTTAGCCCTTTGATGGGCATGATCATCCTGTTAATAGAAAGCGTGCAAACCCTACCTGACGCGGCCACCTCTAATCCTTTCCGAAGCGATCCGAGCCGAGCTGAACCCCTTTTCGGCCTCGATTGCGGGAGGCGAGCGTGTCTAAGGCGATTTAATTAACGCGGTCGCAACTAAGCCACCGATACGGGGACCAGGACACGGCTTAAGCCAAACCCTTTCCCTAGTCAGGAGGCGGTGGCCATGCTAAAAGCCATCCGGCTACTGTTCCGCGGACGTCAAGGGTTAAGACCCGGTAGCCGGAGTAGGCGGAGTCCGAAAAGTCGCTGGAGGAGGACTTCCAGCGAAAGGATTGTTGGTCTTAACTTTCGGAAAAACTCCAATATTTACCAAATACCAAGGGCCAGTCAGTCCAGGAGGACTCTGCACTGTGTTCAGCACTTTGCCCCGGAGTCGAAAAGTCAAGTCGCGTTTCTGGTTTTCACCGAGCAAATTTACCGGCTCAGCCGGCAAAGCGAGGATCCAAATCAGGGATCAGGAAATATTTTCCAGGGGATTTACCCTTTGGCAAAACTATGAAAAGTCACTATTCTAAAGAAAATTAAAAGGAATTATGTTAAATCTTTCTTGACTCTAAATTTTTACATATTCATTAGATGAAAATGAAATGTGTTCTTTTATAATGACCACTTCCTGCATGTTCTAAAATAAGTTGAACCTTAAATAATTGTTTTTTACGATGTTGTAAGTGTTAAAATTATTTGAACATATATCTTTTTTGCTGGATTTTATTTAAGAAATATAATATAAAACAAACTCTGGCAACAACATAATAAGATCTTGGCGCAGACTATGAACAGTTTTGGATAGAACGCCAACATTTTTCATTCTTCAACAGCTATTATATGGTTTTAGCTAATAATTTTAGGACCTTAATTCATAATTCATATAATACAAATTAGTGCTTAAAAAACTGCTGTCTTTAAAATTCTCCGAATTTCCTTATAGAAAAGATTCCTAAGGATAAAAAGAACCTTAATTTCAGAAGTTAAAATCTTTTAAAACTCGATTAAGATAATAACAGGCCTTACCCCTCGATTTCAAAATACACAATGCCCTGAATCTGTTTCCTGTACCCCAAATTCGGTTGGTTTTTTCCTTGAGTTTACCGTTAGACCCTCTAATAAGTAAACCAGTTTGGACGCCCCCCTTTTTTTCAGTTATCTGTTTTCCGGATCACGCGATTCCTTCCTTCTGCCGCCCTTAAAAAGTCGGCGGTGAGCCACCCAGCCTAAAAACAAAATAACACGACACAAAAACAAAAAAAATCGCAAACGAAACGAAGACGCACAGCCGTGAGAAGAAGAGGGGCGGTGGAGAGTGTATTTTTGCAATGTTTTTTTACCTGTTGCTAAATTTAGAATGTCTGTCGTCGGGAATGTGCTGACGTTTGTGTCGAAAAATTAAGCCTTCTGCCGCCTAAAACGAAAAAAAAAAGAAAAACAGAATACCTCCCCTTTCATCAGCGCTGCTTGCTGCTTGCCAAAATTAAACGAAATTCTGGGCAAAATGCGTCGTTACGCTTAATGAGTAATAAAATACTTTGCACAACAACCGCGGCGCACTGTGGGGAAACAAATGCGAGTGCTAACTCTTTCGCATGCCCTCTCGCCCCCTCTTTCTGTCGGCTTTCACCCCACCCTTTCTCCCACCCGCTCTCGTTTGCCCAAAATGAACATTAAATGCAATAGCAGTGTACTCAGAACACCTAAAGAAATTAAAACTATATCCATTATTTATTTATTTAATTTTACTTAAAAAAAATTTGAATTAATTATTTAGTTCTTCCTTATTATAACTTATTTTTCGTGAAAATTTACATGTGCTACCTAGCTTATTTTCTCTCAGTGCAGCAAGTGATCGCACAGCTTAAATGTGGCGCGCGTTTTTAACAGCGTTGGTGATTTTTATGGCGTTTTAATCGCGAGAGTGGCGCGCGCGGCTAGAAATTTATTTTCGCCGCGGCCATGGAGCGTCCGCTCTCTCGCTCTTTCTCTCTGTCTCATCTATCTCCCTCTCCCTTTCTCGCTCGCTCTGGGCTAACAGCGGCGCCCCCAAATCCCCCCCTATTTTTAGTTACATGCCGGCGCAGTTGCCGACGGCAGAGAATGGCGCGTGGGCGTCTCTGCCGCTGTTAAAGTCGCCGTTGCTGTTATTTCCGCTAACAGCGGTGATCGGTGATCTGCGAAACAGTGATCTCCGGGGGCTCTGGGTACTCGAGGCACTGGGGGATCTGGCGCTGTCTAAATTTAGACGCAATTAGCAATGCGCACATTTCGACTATAAATTTTTGCCACAGTTTATTTTAGACGCTGCATGTGATCGCCAAAGGCAACAACAACAATTGGGCATCAAATTGGGCGTTGAGCGCGCAAACAACTGCTGTATCTGTATCTGTAGCCGTGTGTATCCGTGAGATACATCCACACCTTTGGCTGTTTTTGGCCAGCGAGCATGATGTAAAGCGCCGCCAACGTTTTCCGATGTTTCTGTTTCTGTTTCTGCTTATTTTGTTTATTTTCTCTCGCTGTATTTCGTTGCAATTAAATTGGCATGCACAAGTGCTGCCACCGACGCCTCTGCCTCTGCTGACCGCGGGCGGCCGCCTTTTGATCGGCTGCCAAATTGTAATTGGAACGCGAAGGTGTTGTCGACGTCCGCGACTGCCGCCCCAACGTTCCGAGCATAAAGCGGCAGCACTACCGCCGGGGCATGTGTTCTCGGCATGGCAACCTTCCACGGCGACCAGAAAACGCACAGCACTAGACAGCCATCAAAAATGGGCAACATTCTTGGGGGTTTTGTAGATTTTCGAGTCGTTAAACCCAAATATTTGCAAGCTGATTGATTTGCTTAAATGGGGTCTGAATAGTTGGTTTTAGGTTTTAGTTCTTGAAATTCTTAATAACTTAACTGAAAATCCTTTGACCTGCATGGATCGACGTCCTTAAGAGAGTTTTATGGTGTTGTTTTTAGGAGTAAATCAATTAGGTGAACTTTGATGTAATTTATAATCAAATATCAGTCAAAATATGTTTATTTCGATCTAAGTTTAATAATAATTCATTAAAGTCCATCATCATATTATAGATACTACCATTTTATATCAAGTTGTATATCTTTACCTTTGTTTAATTTTTTGAGACTTAAGAAACCCTTTCATTTATAGACCTTCACAGCTTCCATAACTTTCAAGCCCTACTCTAAACCGCCTTGAGACCAATCGCCTCAGAATTAAAACCCAGTTTCCACATAAAGATTCTCCCATTACAGAATTTTCCCCAAGAATGTTATAAATGGTTATTTCTTCTAAGGCCTGGCTGAAACCCAAAGTCTTCCCTGTAGAAGCGTGTAATTACACACAGCCTTCGATTAATCATTTCTCAAAACTCGAAATAAAGAAACGTGAATACCCGGCGCTGCACGTAGACGCCATCAAACTGAATCTAAGCGTCGCCTGGCGCACGTGTGATCCACGCAGCCTTGTTCCGCTCGCACTACAGCCGTAATTTCCATTATCATTTCCATTTCATTCGTTCGTTGAGCTGCGGCTGCCGCTGCGATCGATCAAAAACTAAAGGGCGACCTTCACTTAATTGCTGATCCAGTGGGGCAGGAGGAGCAGTAGCACCGCCACCCAGCGTCACCAGCGCCACCACCCACTTCCGCCTGGCGTGCGCAACAGCCCCAGCAGCAACCTTGTGATCTTGTTTACTGTTTAGCGACCCCCGAACCCGAATCCGAATCCGAACCGAGTAGATAAAACACCGTCCGCCGACCGCTCGGGATGGTGGCGTCATATCGCCGCTGCTATTTTCACCTTCTATGGGACGTCGTCGTCGCGTTGGCCGAATCATGAATCAGCACTAGTTTAACCATCGGCCAGCACCGCCACAGCCTCTTGTGAATCCCTCCTCGTACTCGCTCTGGCCGATCGGCGGGGGTTTCGCAGTGTGTGATTTCCAGAAAGGAAGAAACGCCCGTTGGCTGGGGCCTCGGGGGCGTATGAGTAACGCGGGGCTAGCAGCGAGCAGGTAGCGAACTCACACACACACTCTTAGGTAGCCGAGCTGCCCCTGTATTGGTGCTGCGGTCGTGTGGCGCGCACTCTGCTCGCGTCTCGCAACGGCGATTTAGCCCACGAACCTGTCGATCAATCGTCAGTCGTCCGCCGAGAGCCCAGCGATAAGGTAGTCCCGCTCCGCTCTGCAGCACCACCACCCTTGCACAAAACACACACAGACAAACTCTCACGAAGTCGAGCCGAAGTGACGCACGATCGATCTTCGTGTCGCGCCGAGTCTTACTTTTAATCTCCGTGCAGCCAGAACCTGCCGCTCATTCGCCTGCCGTGACTCGTAGCGTACGGTTCCCACTCGGTCCGCTCCGCAAATAAATCGAAAGCCCATCCCAGAGAATCCCACAATTTACGTGCTTCTCTGCAACGCTGCGCGAAAGTGAAAATAAGTGAACTTGAAAATTGCAAGCCAGAAAAATCAGCTAGCAAATACACAAAAGCCACAACCCAAGACAGTGAACTACTAAAAGAGCGCAGCAAATCCGCATTTGCTGCCCAAGTGAAACCAGACAAACTGTGCCTCAAACTCAACAAAGAATATCTAACCGAAATGGTTACCGGCGTTACCAACATGACAGCCAACGTCCTGGGCACCGCCGTGGTGCCCGCCCAGCTCAAGGAAACCCCGCTCAAAAGTGACCGTCGGGTAAGTGCCTCCTCCTCACAAAAAAAAAACTCCCAAGAAATTCCCTTTCCCAAAAATGAAACCGAGTCGGATAAAATAAACTCACAAAGCGAAAAATATATTGAAAAACATTACAAAATACTTAAGCACATCTTAAAAAAAAAGAGGAATATTTATTCCTAAAAATACGCCACCAACCCGGATTAAAGCGACTAAAGCGAGAATTCCCTTAATTGAACAGCACTGCCTCCCACTTCGCACTCGATTTCCATGCTCACTGTGGGCGAGCAGCCCCATCAATCCCAGTCCCGCTGCCCAAATGCATTTCCTTTTTGGCCGCCGTCTCCCACATGGCCGAACTCGGTCTCCCAATCTCTGACAGAGACGACGACTGCTTATGGTCTGTCTACGTCGTCGCCGCCGCCGTCGGCGCGCCAACACAAAGCGAATTTATCTCGCTCGGCGTTGGTGGCATTTACTATATACACGCAGCTCCATTCATGAGTGCCGCCCAAAATTGGCTGATGGAGCTGCCCACCAGTTCGGCGGATTCGGATTCGGATTGGGCTACCACTTGGCGCGTGCGTCGCGTGGTCGCTGCAATTGTCGGTCATCAGCCGCCGTTTTTGGCCAAAAGCTGACTTCATCCGCGGGCGTTTTGTGCCGCCACCAAATTTGGTGGAAAGACTGGTGATTTTTTTGTTTGGTTATTATTTTTATTTGGCCATCGCAAATTTTGTGGTTTATTTTTTAATCAGCCTAGCTTGGCATCTTTGCATTTCCCGCTCTGACCTTGCGCGGCGTACCTGGCCGCCGGCTGGCCTATTTATAGCCCGGCTGTAATTTATAACCGCCAAACTATTTTTACCATTGCCTCGCCTGAGTGGCGCTATAAATAGAGCACGCGCCGTGCGACTAAATTTGGCCGCCAGCCAGTCAACCCGTGCAGCGCCTCCTTTCCCCAATCCCCCAGTCCCCCAATCCGATTCGGACCCATGCAGCTTCCTCTATTTTTGGGTCGCTGCATGAGGTCAAGTCAGCCATGCAAAAGCCGTGACTAATCGCAACCCTTTCGCCTCTTGTCTCTTGCAGTCGAACAAGCCCATCATGGAGAAGCGACGACGAGCCCGCATCAACAATTGCCTCAACGAACTGAAGACTCTGATCCTGGATGCCACCAAAAAAGACGTAAGTATCTGACAAAGATAAAGGGTTTAAGGAAGGGAAATTAAATTAAAAATAAATTGGAAAAAGCTGCTTGATTTTAAAGATTTAAAATACCTTCAAATAACTTTAATAAGTTTTGATTTTGAAGTATTCATTTGATTTATTTAAATTAAATATATTTAATAGAATTTATTACTAATTTATTTTTTCATTTTCTCTCTACTTTTAGCCGGCTCGCCACTCCAAACTGGAAAAGGCCGACATCCTGGAGAAGACCGTTAAGCATCTGCAGGAGCTGCAGCGCCAGCAGGCTGCCATGCAGCAGGCCGCCGATCCCAAGATCGTAAACAAATTCAAGGCGGGATTCGCCGACTGTGTCAACGAGGTCAGCCGCTTCCCCGGCATCGAGCCCGCCCAGCGTCGCCGCCTGCTCCAGCACCTGAGCAACTGCATCAACGGCGTGAAGACAGAGCTGCACCAGCAGCAACGCCAGCAGCAGCAGCAGTCCATCCACGCCCAGATGCTGCCCTCGCCGCCCAGCTCCCCGGAGCAGGACTCGCAGCAGCAGCAGCCCGTGGGAGCAGCTCCCTACTTGTTCGGACAGATCCAGCAGACGGCCAGCGGGTACTTCCTGCCCAACGGCATGCAGGTGATCCCCACCAAGCTGCCCAATGGCAGCATCGCCCTCGTGCTGCCCCAGAGCCTGCCGCAGCAGCAGCAGCAACAGTTGTTGCAGCACCAGCAGCAGCAGCAACAGCAGCAGCAACTGGCAGCCGCAGCAGCAGCGGCCGCCGCAGCAGCTGCAGCCCAGCAGCAGCAGATGCCAATGCTGGTATCGATGCCCCAGCGCACGGCCAGCACCGGATCCGCTAGCTCGCACTCCTCCGCCGGATACGAGTCGGCGCCCGGAAGCAGCAGCAGCTGCAGCTACGCGCCCCCCAGCCCGGCCAACTCCAGCTACGAGCCGATGGACATCAAGCCCTCGGTGATCCAGCGCGTGCCCGTCGAGCAGCAGCCACTGTCGCTGGTGATCAAGAAGCAGATCAAGGAGGAGGAGCAGCCCTGGCGGCCCTGGTAGATCCGTCCGATCTGCCGAATCTCCCGCTTTTAAGACTGACACAACTCATCCACATCCACATCCACACCCACATGCGCAGGCGTTGTGCGCTTGCGCAGACATTTCACATCATTCGCCGGGATAACGCCAATGTTGCCTTGAAGTGCCTTACGCAAACATGCGAGTCCTCGGAAGGTCGGACTTTCTCCTGGGGAATCTTGGTATTCCCCGTCGGAGAAAGGACCTTCATTCACCCTCACAGACACACACACACACACACACACGTTGTTATAACTTATTTATTATTATTATGTAATCGATTTGAGAACGGTATTGTATCGGAGCATCGCCAAACTACCTCAGTCCAAGTACTTGGTGTTGAATTGCCTCATGTATCATGTATTACAATCGTTTTACTCTTTGAAAAACAGCAAATCAGCAAAGTCTTCCACACACAAAAAACAAGAAAGCTGAAACACTTTTTATGAAAAAGAAAAAACGTAAAACTAAACTCTTTTACATCTAGAATTAAATCTCCACTTAGAGATAGGTTTTGTACAATAGCCTGCTAAGCCGCTTAGGGTTTTCTCTCGCTCTTAAGTCTAATCAAAGAATAATTATATTTATAAACAAGCAAAAACTATTCGTAAGGCCACGTGATATAGTGAACATAATGAGCTTCTAAGAAAAACAAAACAAGAATTTGATACAAAACAAAAGCAAAAGCGAAAAAAAATCAACAGAAAAGAAAAAAGCAAACAAACAACATACTAAAAAGAAATAAAACTTGAAAATTCTACTAAAATATCAAATACGCAAAAGAGAGTTGCTATTGGGTTGGGTTTTGGGGCTGTGGGTCTTGGGTCTTGGATTGGGTGAAAGTCGCTTTGGAGGTCGAACCTCCCGAGGAGGAACACGTCGACCCCCGGACTTATCGCCGCGAATTCCACGGTGGCGATATACAGAGTCACGCTAATTATAATGCCCATGGTGAAATTCAGTCCGCTGGCGAGGATCGGCGGGGGATCGGCGGCCGTTCGTTCCGTCTGCCCCACGATAATAGAACTACGTTTTAAGGGGCTCGATTGTGCGCTAATGTAATCAGCACGAAGAGTTAAAGGCCTCGCTGCGTTCGGACCGGAACGGATATATGTAGGCACTGATTTTCACACATCCGGACTGTACTCGCCGATAAGCCAGGAATTTCTATATATGACTAGTCCGAAAAAGAACCGACCTCTATCGAGGGGTATTCCTTTGTTCCCAAGAATTTCCAAACATGTTGCAATTATGTTGATTATACATTTTTAATTAAAACTGAAAAAAAATTATTTCCCTAACTTTAAAGATAATTATCCCTGTGTGTTTTATTTCATTCTTAGATTTAATTTCTTCCGGGATCTAAAATTAGGGGGTTTTTCGCAAATGAAAAAATATCAAGATATAAAACTGTTTTTAAAAACGCAAAACCCAAAAATTATAATAGATTCCTGGATCTGAGCTCTGAGACTTACGGATCGTGCCAGAGCTTATAGTCAAGGGACTGGAACCGATATGCTACGAGTTAGCTGGAAGTCAATCGGGCATCCCTCAAGGCCCACGTAGAGCCTATTTAAAGCAAGGCGTTCACATGCTGATATGGCTGATAAAGCTGGATGCTTTATATGGTATTTCCCTTTCTTGGTAACCAGCAGGAGCCGCTCACGCCCCCAAAACCCCATTTTAATCTGAGCAAATCCCGGGGCTCGTGACAAAAGTTTCCGCGAAGTCTGCCGAAAAAATACCGCATCATGCTGATAATATGGCGGCGATAAAGCGGATAAGTAAATAAATTTGTTTTCCACTCCCATGTGAATCAAGTGCACAGAGCAAACAACTTTCAGTTGCTCACGGGTTGAGTTCCCGATGCATCTAGAGCGAAATCCGAATTCACGGGATGACTGAATGTGACGGCGATTCACAAAAATAACCCTTGCAGCCTCAAAGTCCGGGCAGAAAACTATTTTGAAACTAATAAAGATTACGCAGCAGCCCGTCAGCTGTCACATGTTCTAGAAACTAGAGTGATTAAGTGTTACAGTAGATATATGCTTCCAGGAACGTCCGACTTGAGGGTTTTCAAGTGGCGTGGTCAACCGGACTGAGAGTGCATTCCATTAGTCACTGGATACGACTTTCGGCACTCGGGTGACTCATCCGCCCAGGTCTAGCTCGACATAGCTCGGAAGGTGTTCCCAGTATGTCTGCTAATTTATAATGAAACCACCCCGCGAAACATAAAAACGCACCCATTGAGTCATCGTTTGCCTTAATTTGCTAAATCTGGCATATATCGTAGGGCTGATTTCAGCAGAAATCCGCCAGCCATATGCCTGCTGATTAAGGGGACGAAACTGGCCCGCTCGTTTAGAAGAACCCAGTTGTGGTGGCTGTTTGGGATTTTATAAGTACTTATATCACGTTATCCCATGACTAACGAAGATATGTCCCGACTGCCGGAGCGGAAAGTCCAGTTAGCACCAAGGAAGATAGTGATATTAATTCGGTTTCTTGCATCATTCTTGTTGACACAATAAATGATAACCTCATATCATATTTCTTTAATTGCTCATTAAATGTGCTAGCGATACATTTTATTCTTTGATATGATGAAATAGGAAGGTAATTAATGATTAATGAAAGTGAATTCAAATGTAATGCCCATTTCTTGGAAGATTAAAAGTGCTTTGATGTTATTAAGAAAGGGCTGAGATCATTGGAATGATCTGGAAAAAGTTAGAAGGGTATTAATTTATTAAGACATATAGATATAAAGAGAAAAGTTGAGGTTATTCAGGAAAAAAACATTAAACTATTATATCTATAGGGTTGATTATATATTATTTAACAACTATAAGTTCGAAATAAATTAAACCTATAGGTTTTAAATTCGTTTAAAATATATCTCAAGTGAAATACATTAGGTGTTATTTTTTTGGAACCTCAACTACTCCATATATGTACATAAGTCATGCCACCTTATTTCCAGTCCGCTGTGCAAATTGCAATTTGCATGACTGCATTCCTCGGCAGCCAGCCAGCATGTCGTCTGTTTTTCGGTTTTCGGTTCTGCCTGGAAGTCGGTGGTCCTTCGATTTGATCTGCTTGGCACCGTCATTCCTCTCCGGAATGGATTCGCCACAGTTGCGGGCAAATGAAATCGAAATTGAAGAACCTCGGGGCTGGGTTCTCGTTGGGTTCTCGCTGGGTTTTTCGTTGTGGGGGATAGTGTGGCACTCAGGGTCTGCTCTGCTACGTGGTGGCGACATTTGAGGCTTTCGCGGCTGCGTGGAATGCCGCCAGTCGCCAGTTGTCACGTTTTGCTCTGGCAAATGACCCCAGAAATAAAAAATAAGAAAAGAAAACTGGTGTTTGTCGTTTGTCGCTGGCCGCTTGGAGAGCGTTGTTTACGACGACTCGTGTAGCATTCCGTGGAACTTGGAGCTGGGAGCTGGGAACTACACTCCAGTCCACTTCATTCATGGTAATTGAAGAACGCGCCGCACTGCCGCAGAAAATTCAGCGAACTGCCGCCAGATAAGCGGGAGTAGAGTTCGAGATCTTGCAGCTGGAGATGCGGAGCGGAGTACGCATAAACAAGTTGAATGAACCGCAGAATTTCGTCTATTTGGGAGTCAGTCAGTCGCGAAATGAGACAATCGGAATCGGCCGAGAGCCAGTTCGCTTCCACTTCCACTTCCAATTGGCAATGTCAAATGCGAGCCAAGTTTAATGACTCGACGACACCCGCACTGGCTTTGTTTGTATTTAACAAAAATAATTTTTTGTGTAGTTGTTTTCGGTTTCTGTTTTTTGGCACCATAGGTTTTTGAACTTGTTTTGCCGGTCTTGATTAGAGGCGACGACGACGACGACGACGACAGTGCTTTTTGGCATATGAAATGAGTGCGGGACTCACCGCAGATCTCGGAAATGTTAGGAGCTATTGAACCAGGCGGTGCGGTTCAAGGAGACTGGCCCCGCAAAGATTCTAGCTGCGCTAACTGGGCCTAAACACAGTTACAGAGCGGAGTCGGTCGGCAAGGTCGTTTGAGTCTCGTTCGGTTCCGACTGGTTTTGTTGGCCAAAAGACGTGCTTGGCATAGACAAGCGGCGGCATCAGATTCGGCGGCTTTGACATTCAACTCGCCGCCGGCTGTTCAAGTGGCACAACCCGCCAGTCCGACAGCCACTCCCCGTCCATGCTTAACCCGTGGGCAAGGTCAGTTCTCCGCGGTGGCAGCTAACTAACCTAAGCCATTTACACTTTACACTGCGCCATTAAACCGTGGCATTCTGGCCGCTATTTACACAGCCTATCGCTGATAGGGAACGGGAACAGGTGAGCACCACGAACCAAGCGGGGTGCGGGTGCCACCTTATCACCTTGAGCGGCACGTGACCGCCGGTTTCGGTGGCGCAGCGCAGCAAAAGAATTTCCATCGAGCAACCTGATCGTGCGTTATTGGATCTATATAGGGACCGGGGCGGCCCTGGGGCCTGGCTTCGCTGGAATCTCCGCGGGACTTCATGTAAATAACAACGGTATTCCGATATACATATGCGCTGGTATCTTGCAAATCTGCGGCCAGCAAGTAGCTCGTGCACAGGGAAAAAAATTGGAGAAGGTTTTACGAGCATAAAATATATTAGTTATTGATCAGAAGATTATTATAGTAACTTTTTTAACGACTTTTGATATATTTTGAACATATTGTTAATGATCTTAATGGTCTAGAGTATTTTAATGAAGTGGGGGCTACGATTTTCAAGCTTATGATAATTTATTATATTATTTATTCATTTAAAAATTATATTATTACTATATTAAAAATAAATATCTCTAGCCTGAATAATAGGTAAAAATAAATCGAAAATACTATTGGGCCAGAGCCAATAAAGAGCGTTTGTTCGAAGACAAGTACATCGGGCTATATATACAGCTGTTTCGACCGCGCCAAGGGTCTCATCAGTACATTTGCGCAGTTATATTTATTATCTGTAGGTATTTTTACAAGGGTTCCTTAGTCATGCCTCTTGGTAAAAATAAATAATATTATTTGCCTATAACTGTTTGGTTTTCCGACCCTTTTCATAGCTTGATTTAATGAAAAAGTTTGGATTACCTTTTATTAAACCTTTTTTCTTCCTTTGACATGATATATAATTAATACAATTACCACTTTGAGAAGAAATTAAATAAAATATCCCAATAATAATTACATAAATTGTGTTATAATAATATACTATTTATAATTTGTGTAGTAAATGGAAGACAAATAAATATAGGCTCAAGCAACCAAATAAAAATTAAGTTCCGGTCTCTAAGTTATTCCTTTAACGTATCACAGGAAACGTACAAGCAGTTCTTAGAAAAATCCATAACCCTCAAGTACAAATAATCGAAACGTTAATTTTTCGTTGCTGTGTACTCGATTGCAATTTGATTTCTGTTTTTGTTTTTACTCGTTTCGGGTGTGTTCTGTTCTGTTCTGTTCTGTTCGATCGCATCCACTTACAGTCCCAGGCCCCGTGCATAGCAAACTGCAGTGCCACGCAAAATATTTCACTCAAATAAATATAGCCGTTTATTTTGGGAAATCGAAACAAGCGATACAATATGAGGAAAAAAGTAAATAAATAAATAAGGCAGCAAATGCCGCAACGGAACCCACTCGAATCACGTTTTCTGTCACGCAATTTGAGTTCTTTCAATGAATCGGATTTGGAAATGGAATGGAAATGGCGCAGTAGTGGGCACACACGACCATATATACATATATAAATATATGTACTCGGCGGATCGGTGGATCGGTGGTTCACTTATCAAGTCAAGTGCTGGAGAGGAAGAGAAAGAGGAAGCGGACGGTGTGGGTTAAGTCCAAATTGGGCAATTGAACGGGCAGCTTCTGTTTGATAGTGGTCAGCGTTTGTTATGGTTATTGACCACATTATCTGATAAAGCTGATTTCTCGCGGCTTCCAATTGGGAATTAGCCACGATTCCCGGTATAAACTAGATGTTCTTTGGTCTAGACTTTATCTAGTACGGGTGACATTATCTATTGGAAAGGAGGTTAATTGATTTGTAATTGTAATTGAGTTGTAATCGGTAGAATATGGATTTGTAAGGAAAATATATGTATATATTCTTTATCTGTGCATGTATAAATATTCAGGTAATTTAGGTCGAGTTACAAAGTATTTAAATTAAATTTAAATGCAATTAAGGCAAGACAAAATAATATTTTATAAATAAAGACATTGATATTGATCTTCTTTCGGATAGAGACCGAAAAAAGATCCAATCTTCGATCGGAACCCCTTGAATTTCCAAGCCCGTGCCATTATCAAAATGTGTCAAGGTTATTTTATTAGTTATCTAATTTTCAATTACCTCACTTAGCCAAAGACCCGCTACTTAAAGGCTAACTAACTAACTCCGCACAGGTGTCTAAGCCTGCAAGGGGTTAAGTGGAGTCTCCGTCAATCTTATCGATGTCGGCGAACTGAAAGAATAATTCCCCCGACTTTGGTGGCGTTCCCAGGCCCGAACTAAAGAGCGCGTGCCAAAGGAAAATACCATGGGATTGGGATCCGGATTGGGGCCTATCTTAAACGCAGACTGAGCGGCTGACCTGGCCTGGCGGCACTGCAAGTGGAAAATTTTCATGGTTTACATCAACGATTTAAGCCCCGCCAATGAGAAGTGTCAACATGTGCTCGTCTGATTAGCACCGCCAAAGTCATCGCGGTTTTGGGGACGTCAGCCAGGTGCCAGTCGCGGTCGCAGCTCCACTGGGGGGTTCGGCCCCGGGGAACTCACGCCCACTCCCAGCCACAGTTCCACTCCCGAAACGCCCCCTACTCCGCCGGAAATTAGCACTCATCTCCCTGGACCGACTAATTCCACAGAGAAAATGGGATACTCGAGGCACTGATCAAAATTTTAAGCAGTTTTCGTAGGAATCAGAAATCTAAGTATTATAAAATTAGTGAAAGATCGTTTTGAATTTTAAATAACTTAAAAAGAATTTTAAGCTTATAAATATATGAATAATTTCTCTAATCAAAAAAAATTTTCAAATATTTAAAAATTTCATAAAAGCAAGAGATATTATTAAAACTGTTTGAAGAATATTTTAATAACTTTTTAGACAGTTTTTTGGAAAAGAAACAAAATTTAAAAATAAAAAACTTTCTGTAATGGCCTTAATTTTCTGAATGAATTCGGATAATTTTTTCAGATCTAAATGGGATTTTTTTTAGTCAGCTTAAGAAATACCAGATAAAGAGCTAAAGACAATGGTTTTTTTTTGAGTGTTCGCTGCAGTGGGTGGGACTGGGTCTTGGGATTTCAGGGGGGGTCGTTTTTGCCATTCGCCGCGGCGTTTACCAGTTGCCAGGTTTTTTCTGCTGTCTGTTACTCTGATAGCTGCCGTTGCTTTGTTGACTTGGCACATTTTTGTTGTGATTTATTTGCGCGGCGTTTTTTGATTGAAATCGCCAAACCGCCGAGCGAGCATTGACGTTGACGCAACTGTGGGAATATTCCACTGCAGCGTGCGCGGCTGTGTGAAGCCACTATTCGCCCGCCGAAAGAGACGCGAGCGAGCTGGCTCGAGCACACGCCTCCTGCGCCGCACAACGTGTTAATGGATCAACAGTTTTGTGTTAGTTTTTAAGGGGCGCGGGCAGGTTGTTTTTTAGGCAGCCAGCCGCAGCCCCACCCCCTTTCGCTTTTGCACACCACCCCACGTCGGCTGATTGATTGCCCCGCTAATCAGGCGGGCTAAGTGACTTTTTGTCCCGTGCCTGGCCGTGTGCGGCGCCAAGTTGGACTTTTGGCGTCACTTGGGAGGGTGTCGGGATCACTCCCATTCCCCCTATATCAATGTTTATATATATACTGTATATATCCATATTACTCCATGTGACGGAGCTCGCGTTGCTCCAAACGTGACTTCAAAACTTCGGATTACCTTCACCCAGCGCTTCCCTTTCATTGCGGGCGGGTACTTGACCTTCGGCGAATGTGTTGACAATAACACTATCATTAGCCTTTTATTGGGTCGATGTCGTGATATTGTGATATTTTATCAGTGAGTCACCTAATGACATTCAAATGCGCCGAGGGAGTCATATATTGCAGCTGCAATGGCAACTACAAAAGGTAAACATCCTCTATATTTGCAGGACAAAGAAATGCTTTCTATATTTAACAGATGACTCTTAAAAGTTAAGAATAATAATTTTTTATGACTATTTCATAAGTATTTCATATTTGAGGAAATTGAAAATATATTTACTTATATACTTATCCAATTCTTCGTGTTTTCATCAGGGTATTGCCGCTTCACTGACACACCCCCTTATTTTTTGGTTTACTTGTGAACACAAATTCTTGGCTAATTGTCTTTCAAGTGGGCCCCTTTCCGCTCCAGTCCGTTTGATGATCGTTGCCAGCCCCTCGTGCCACGACCAGTTCATCAATTATTTCGCTGGAGCACGCGGCTTACATTTTCGCAATCAATAACAATTTTGGGGAAAAGCCGTGTCGGGAAAATCCGCCTGCTATCTCTTCGCTCAACATCCGCTTTGAAGCGCGCCGGCCCAAAAATAGTCATCCTCGTGGCAAGGTGTTTAGATCGTTAAAAGGGGGTTTACACCTAACGGCTACCTATCTTCATTAGCAGATCATATTTAAAACTTAACGATGGACAGCTTAAATGAGCTTCACCACCGCTAGTACAAGCACAAGTGCGACCTGAACCCCATGGCGGATGAGTAATGGAATTCCCATCATGCAAAGTCCGCAATGTCCGAAGTGGATGGTGTTTAACGATAAGGCGACGACTTTGACAAATGAAATTATGTGGGGATCGAGGCAATATGGGGGTACAATAAATTATTCCAGTGCCACCGACTTGCCTTTTGTTTATGACTTGTATACAAAAGCGAAAGGGGCGAATCATACATAGCTATAATAATTTGTATTTAAAATACTTATTAGTCGCATTACAAGATCTAACGTCTTTTATAATTAAAGTATTTCCCAGAACTATATTTTTAGAAACCCTTGCTGAAAATTTCCACCGAAAATGTAGGCAAGTTCTCGTGATCTTTGGGTAAACAATGGGAATATCCAATAGGAAACAAAGCCCATCCCTCGATAAGATAAACGTTTTTGCAAAAACATGAAATCATCCCGCAACAGATACCCTTCAAATAACATCAATCTGGTCATGTTCCACCCACTGACACTTGGATCCCCATATACAGTGACTCATGGACCCGCTGAAAATGTGATGAAATTCGTCCATTTGACGTTTTCGAGTGTCACGAGATAGGGGAAATAAACCTGGTGATAGCAGCGACATGACATTGACATTGTCGGAGACTTTTTTTTGACTAACCCGTCAATTTGTGGAACGCCCCTTTTGAACGCTGGCATTCTTGGGTAGAATTTGTATATTGAACCCGCTGACATCGCCGCAGTGCCAGAGATTAATTGGCACGACCGGGGACGGACGGAGACTGCTCAGTCTAAGGCGGCACTTGCCGAATAATTGGGGAAATACCCGATATTAACCTGGGGATCAGTGGAAGGTGCATAGCAAATGTGCGAATAACTTGAGCGGCTCAGTGACGCATTACACAAAAAATACGACGATGACTGAGGGCCCGAGTCCGAGCCCGACGTGGAGTTAAGGTATCCGGTCATTTGGCTGATTTCGGCAATCAATCATAATCGAAAATCGAAGCGGCGGCTGGCCGGAAATGACCCACTCGCCGACTGCCACGTACTAACTAACGATGTCTCTAAATGCTTATTAGCACTCAAAATTAGCGACTCGCCAAACAAAATCCAAGAGTCGACAGCCGACAGCAGTGTGCGTGTGACTGTGACGTCGCAGACTTGTGACTGAAATCGGAGTCCAAGTCCGGAGTCTCTCGAGATATATCTACCTATAACTCGCAAATCGAAATTCGTACAGCGGCCATGCAATCTCGCAGATACATTGGCGGAGCACGCGCCAATATGCGAAGCGTGTGGCCAGCGTATCTGTATCTGGAAGTGAGATTCAGTACACCCGAAAAAATGTGACGGTCAATCTAATCTTATGTCACTTCAGGAAACGAGATTAAAATATGTTAGAATTAGCATTGTCACCGAAGAACTTTGATCAATGGAGCATAATGTAGTCTAAGTAGTAGAAAAGGAAGTATAACAAATAATTAACTAACTTATCCATTGTAAAATAAATAGTAAATCGTTTGTTGTTGAGTTAAAAGTTATCACTGAAATGTATATAAATTGTAATAGACAAAATCATAAAATGGAAAAGGCACAAGAAGAATTTGATGTCGTACTTTCTTTTAGATAAAATAAAGTGAACACTGTTAATTTCTATTGGTGACACCATTTATCCTGTGTTTATTAATATACAATTATTTATTTATTAAATTTAGTTAATTAACAATTATAGCCGTGGTGATAATCATTTGAAAATATAGAATAGAAAGAAATTCTCTTTATAAGTGCTGAAAGTTCTAATTAATCTAAGTTTAGTTGTCACTGAATTTGTATTTAAATTTTTGTGGACCTTAATACCTTTATCTTTAATTTAAATTTGTATGATTAGAATATTTCAATAATTTTATTCAATTCATTTGACAAGTTAACATTTGCTGACTAGAACCAAATCGATCTACGATTTTAAAGTACATTTTAGTACATTTTGTCTATATTTGTGGCTTTTGAAGCTGAGATCAATACAGTGCCTATGTTTTTTCCAGTGCATTAGTCAAAGTGTGGAAAGTTACTGTGGTATAGATCTTGCTCTGAAAATTGAGGGATGATAATGAATGCAATATAAATCGATTATCACATTTAAACGACGACGCGTCGCTGCCTAACACAATCATTGCGGTTAGCGAATTCCTAATTCCCCGCACACGGCGTGAAGGATTAGCCTATTCCGTGGAAGTCGAGTCTGCGGGGCTATGGCTGTGATAACTCCAGATTCCGCATCAGATATGGATCCGAGCACGAAAATCCCGGACTGCCTGCCTGACAACAGCGACTTAAGCAGACGATCACGCGACACGCCGATCTCGCGATGATTATGCAAGTTTTCGCAATGCCAACGGCGGAGATGCGTCAGTCGGCCAATCTCCGTCTGGCTTAGGAGTAATTAGCACCGCTGATCACCCAGTCGGCGGTGGCCACCAACCACTGACCACTGATCACCCTGGCCAGACGCACACTTGTCCACCTGATCAGTGGATCACCTTCGCCGGCTCCGTGGTTTCAGCCAGTCTGGTCTAGGCTAGGTGTTAACTGCGCCGCAGACGAGTCGTCCGGCAATTGCGTCAAATCTGGGGATTAACAGGGTCCAAAGCCCCGGGGACTAACACCCTGAGGCGCCTTTCCAGCCAGGATAAGGCCATCTTCAGAGCTGAGCTGCAGGTAAGCAGTCCAGGCATGCATGAGTTGCAAAAGTAAACTAAATTATTCACAAAAATTTTAGCTAAGAATAAAAATAAAGATAAACTGTTTTATTTTATTTTGAACTTAAAAAGGAGAATCAAAAACTTCATTTATATTAATTTGCATCGTACTTAAGATTTATTTGATCTTAATTAACTTGATTATTTATCTCTCATAGCAATTAAATATTAATCATTTAGTTAACTATATAAAATCAATAAATTTACACCGTTTTCTTCCATGTAACTGGTTACGTGCAGAAGTAATTGCGATTGTCCACAGACCTCGATAAGAAGTTTCCTCTGGAGACCTCTTTTGTAACTAGAGAGGAAGTGCAATAGTAGATTACTTTCCAAGAAAACTCTTGCTCAGTGGAAATTCCTGGAAGAAATCAAGTAAAAAGGTTGCCTTTATCACAAAAGACTGTAAGAAAATTTGCATTCGCTTGCATTTTGGTCTCTGAAGTGATATTACATTGCACACCTTGAAAAATCAACTTTATGGAATGGTAATATTCCATTTAATTTGAATGTATGTTTAATAACAAAAATATAATAAAACAAATTACATTAGTTAGGAGAGCTAGGCAATTTATCCTGGCTCGATAAATGATTATTTGAAAAATATGGGAAATATGTGTGACTGAATCATGTGGAATTTTCTTTAATATTTCTGTAGACCACCCTTGACCTTGCGGAATTCCTGGAAGTACGAATAAGCAACCCCTATTGCCTCCGATTCGCTCGACCAACTCAGCCGAGCACATATTCATAAATAGCACCCTCTGCTTTTTGGGTGTATCGACATAATTTGGCCTTGAATGGCTCAGTTCAAGTTCGGCGGCGTCACTCGCACAGACAAAAAACAAAGCGGGGGAAAAATAAAAACAACCGAGCCAAACAAAGCTGTTTCGGCTGTGAAGCTGCAATCTGTCGAACCCCCTCGAAACCTCGGAAGCCTCAAAGCCCCCGGGACGCCCCGTCACAGCCCCGCGGAACACCCGCACAGCGGATCCAGTCACAGTCACAGTTTCGGTTCCAGTCCCATTCACAGTCCCCAGTTCCATTCCCAGATAGCGCAGCTCAAGCTGAGTTTATATCTATACCCTTGCTGGGGGAGTATATTAGTTTAAACCGGAAGTTTTTAACTTATTTTTGAAACTCTAAAAGTATATTATACTCTTGATCCACACACTGATAACAAAAAACTCTGTTAAATAACTAAAGCACTAAGAATATTTTTTATTGTTATTGTATGTATGGATACAAAAATGTTATGACGGAAAATTCGAATTTTTTAACAAATACCGATAATAATTATTTTTTTGACTATTAATAAAATGGGAGAAGTTTTACTACCTCTCTCTATTTATCTTAAGGGTATAAATACATCGTCTTGCTCCCCTTCTCGCTTGTATTATTTTATTTATTTTAATTTAATTTTTTTTTTGTGATGTACTGACAAAGTTCCGGCTGAGCGCCAGACATGGAGCCGCACATGCCATGGCTTCAATTGTTTTCGCTGCATACGCTTATGTGTACAATGAACGCGCCTTGTGCGCTGCCTGGGTTTGGTCGCGTTTAGTGACTTTATTGCGCATACGCCGCGTGAGCCATCGGAATGGCTATTTACTGTTTCTGATTCCCTTGTTTTGATTTGGCGCACACCCCGAAAGGCAAAACCCGATCGGAGCCAGCGGCGATCAACTGGGTCATTGGACGAGCCAAAATATTGGGCCCGCACGATTATAACGACCTTGGCCGACCTTGAACGTCGTTAAAAAACATTGTTAGCTTGTTCAATTGCCAATAACAAAGGCGAAAGCAATGGCCATAATGAGAAAAGTTATTACCAATTGTGTGCGTCTTAATTTGTGTCTATACAAATGGTGGAAAGTAAAGAAAGTAGCATGGGGAGTTGGTACTTAATATTATTGTTATTACTATCGTAAGGATAAATGTTTTCTGGTAAGCCTTTCTATTTTAATTAGAATCTCCAATTTATGTAGTTTCATTTAGCTAACAAAGGTAATATACAAGACAAAAAAGATTTATATAATTTCTAAAATCCACTCTCTATTGTATTTTATAAACAGTGCTATTAAGATAGGATTATTGTTTCTATTTTAATAAATAACAAAATAGTAGATCTAACAATCTTTCACAAATATAAGTATTGCCAAATTATAGAAATTCTTTTCTTTTTAGTCAAAGCCCATATTAGCTTGGCTGGCCTGCTAACCAGAAGCCCGATTCTTGGAATTATTAATTTATTTACCAATTCCCCTGTTTTTTAATCCACCAGAATTCAAATTCAATTTAATCATCATCGAATAATCACGCCACTATAATTTGACTACCGAAATCTAAGCTCGATTCCATCTGGATATTTCCATACATAATAATAGTAATTAATATGAAGCCAGTGTACGGTCGCAGCCAATTATAAATCAACAAATGATACCCCAACCTGTCCGAAGCTATATCCCCCTCTATCTCCGCCGATACTGTCGCCGATTTCGGTTGTTGTTTCTGTTTTATGATTCGACCTTACTATGGTGTAGGGCTACTGTATAATTCCCAACCGCGAACAGGGGGAAAAAAACGAACCACCGAAAATAAACAAAATATTCAAACAAATAAGCGAACAAACAAGCTGCTTCTAGTTATTTGCGACTGATTTATGGGGAATTCCAGGTGCGTCAGCCGGAGTGGTTCTGTGGGTCGTAACTCTGGCACTGACACCGAATTGGGTGTCCAATTGTCAAACACCGTTTCGCCAGAAAAAAGTATAAAAAATATTGTATAAAAAGCAAATAGCAGACAAGTTAACAAATAAAGCAAACAAGAGATAAACCCGAAACAGTTTTGTTGAAGGGGAGATTAGTAGAGGAAATACGACTCGGTTCGTTTGGACTTCTTTCTGTTTATTTGGTTTTAGGTAAATATAATTAAAGTAAGGATGTGAGTACTATTTCAATAAAATAAAAATTAAACTAGAACACTAAAATATGTCTTTAAAAGTTAATTTAATTTTATATTTAAGAATCTATCCCAGTAGAGGATATCAAATGGCCTAAACTTGTACCCAATATCCAGCTCACTAATTTAAAATGCAAGTTTTATGGCCGATTTATGGTTGTGTGAGTTATGGTTCTAACCTTTTTTCTTAATTTTTTAAGTATTATTTCTTATGGCCATCAGCGAAATTCCTAGCAAGGTGACTTTTTCCGCCGTCTGCTTGTTTCTGGGTGCGAATTTGAAATGCAAATTCGGAGTCCGACCATTATGCCCGCAGATCTTGGCTCCGCTCGCATATATTGGGGCTTATATGTACGAGTATGTGGATTTCTAGTGTTTTCCGTGCACATAAAAATAAAAGGTATTAATTAACAATAAAAATAACTTGACTGGGGGCACGCTTTGGCGTTATTTCATCGACGGCTCGGGCGCCCGAATGAGTAACAAATGAAACGAAGCTGCCAAATAAAAGCTCAGGAAAGCAGCCGTCTGTCCGTCCAATGGCAACAACAATGTCATCAATCTTCGGACCGAACCCCTTTGTTATTTTGTTATTTTTGTGATATTTTTGGCACTGTTTATTTATTTATAAAGTCACATTGTTTTTCTTGTGGGCACAATCAATCTATGGCGCGAAAGCCAAAAATAAATCGCTCCGGAGGCTTAACCGCAAACTTAGCGCCTTGGGCTCAGCCGGAGATATCGTGGTCGAGTGACGCAAGTCTAAAGTCTGGGTTTCCAGTAGCCACCGGCCATCGGCCATCGGCTATAGGGGGTTAATCGTGAGAAGGGCCACCGTCACCATAATGTGCCACTGTTGACATTTCACACCCTTGGGTTCCGACGGGAGCGGAAGATTTTTTTGTTGCAGCCCCGACTCCGGCTCCGACGGCATGGAAAACTACGGAGTGTCTCTGGGACCCCGCCGAGAGCCCCATTTGCTATCATTAGATAGACCCACTCCAGCGTATTTACAAGCCTTACGAGTTTTAACACCTGATAACATTTGATTTAGATGTCACAATTAGCGGACGCCAAAAATTTCCATATCAGTGTGAATCTCTCCGTCTGGACCGTCGCGTTTTGAGGTATTTTCAGGTCTTTCCGCTCCGTCGCCGAGGTTGGCCTATATTTAGATGGGCCACGTGCAGGTCTATGTGTCATAATGACATTCTAATCAGGCTGAATAAGCTGAGCTGGTTTGGGTTGATTCTCATAAAAATATATTGTAAGGCTTAGGTAGATAGTTATAATCTTTGAATTTCTAAAGAAAACAACTGGAGTTGCCTTGGTAACTATATTAATTGGATGTCGATTTTTACTTCCTTTGTAGTAGTTAATAAATAAAAGAAAAATGAAAATAGTTAATAAATAAAAGAAAAATGAAAATGAATTTAAAAATCACCCCGAAGACAATTTATTTTCTGTTTTTATACACCAAACATCTAATGAAACAAACTCAAGCTCATTTGAGTTCAAATCTTAAAAATTATTCTAGAACATTTCATCTTAGAAAGTATGTAAGACATATAAAAAACAATGCAATAAACCAGGTTCCAAATCCAATATATAGATTTATATTTAATATAAGAGAATTCAAACTATTTAATTTGAATCAGTTTGCTATTTTTCCCTCTATGACATACCCGGATACAACCTGAATTGGGCTATAAGCCAAGGCACAATTTCCTCAGCTTTTCTATACTTGTTTATAAGACATTTCCTTTGATTACAGATGGGCATTAGTAAAAGACCGACAATATAACAGATAAGGCATTTAGGTAGTTCCGCAAAAAGCGCTCCTTTTAAGGTCACAAAACCGGGCATTATCGATTGGTAATTGATGGTAGTTTCTTTCTTTAATTTTAGCCATCACATTCAGCACGCACTTCAGATTCCGATACAGCGAGTATTGCCATCCGGAAATGAGTCGAGCCCCGAAAAGGAAATTCTTTACGGGGGCCGCTCGATTAGATCTGCGATTGGTACCGCCTCCTTGTATCAATGGGTGGGAACTATATGCCTAGGTATACAGTATCTTACCAGACGTGGCTACCAGGCGAAATCATGCCGATTGCATGCATCGTACGATCTGTAGGCTGATATTCCAGCACCTCGAGTTCCGGCACAGCACGGCACGCCATGGCACCCGGCGGCTGCTGACGTCAAAGTCTTTAATCGAAAGTCGAACGATGTGACCCACATAGAAACATTGAAAGCACAAGTGTTGGCCTAGCCCTTAGTCGCTGACTAAAGTCGGCCCGGGATCCAGATAAGAACCCAAAGGCCCCGAGTCCCATGCACCGCAACACGTACTACACGACGGGGTCCAGAAGTACACTGAACAAAGCATTTGAGGGTATTTTTTAGGGAGAAAAGTAAAAAATAAAATAAAATAAGTAAAATAATCTTATACTAGTCAACTAATTTGAATTAATTAACACTATGATTTCGAAAAATAAACTATTCTCAATACTCAATAATTATACAGGCCTTAGCATTATTTTATTGATTAAAAACATAAATTGAAATAACTTGAATAATCAAATTATATAGAGGAACTATCCAAATAATAATCCATTACCAGTCTTCCAATTTTTAAAACAAATGTTATTAAGCTCCAATTAATGGCTTGTACATATTTATTTCTTTTAGATGCAGTAATTTCCAAGTGGTTCCAGCACGCCATTAAACGATATATTTGAAAATAAAACTAACTTCGACTTGAAGCTGTAATATTTTCTCCATCCCATTATCTCTAAGAAGTTTCTTATATATCCTATATATATTCCGTTTCTTAACTTTTATAATAATTCCCAAAATAAATTTTTTTCTGTGGTTCAACCAACGGCGTCTACGTGCGCTGCAGTGCGAAGTCGGGTATTTCACCATTTGATTCCTCGCACAGTGAGCTCTCCGATAAGCCACCGCCCGCATGCGACAGTTATACAGCTGTACAGTGTAGTACAGTATAGTATGACTGATTGTCTGCCGTGGCCCGAGCCAAGACGTCGTAAACAGCTTATCAGCAGAGCGGGCCCGACGATGTGGTTACCCGTCGAAACCGCTGGAACGGCGACGAGCACCAGAACCTGTCGGTGGAGACAGAGACGCAGACAAAGGCGGCATGCGATCAGTTGTCGGGGCAAAGTACACCGACAACGTCACCGTGGAACGCTGACGCAACGACCTTGCCGAACGACTCTCCCACGGCCCACCCGCCGACCGCCGATCAGCAGCTACCACCGCCCACTTTAATGACGCCAGCTTAAGGTCCAACTGGGAGTGAGTCACCAGAAGTGACTCCCATTAGATGACTGGCATTCTTGGAGATCGACTGCCGACTGCAGGATGTGGGGCTGATCTCCCGCCGTTCTCGGAATCTGCGACTGAGCAATGCCGTGATTTAGTTTGGGGAATGCAATACGGAACTGGGGTTGTAACACGGAACTAGGGTGGATTACACACTAAAAATTCCCCTCATAAAACATATTTTAAAGCCTAGAATATATTAAACAATGTTTAAATGATTACGTACTATGTAGCAATGAGCTGATAAGGGTTAATCAACAGCTTTACTATTTGAATAAATCATATGTTTTTAGTTTGATAATTTATCTATAACTTAAGATCCTCATCCTCTCCGATTCCATTGACTAAAGGGATCCTTGAAAAGAGTGGCTAAAGTAAATAAATAAATTGTTATATCAA
The DNA here is from genome assembly GCA_008042535.1 of Drosophila tani. Taxonomy (NCBI): domain Eukaryota; kingdom Metazoa; phylum Arthropoda; class Insecta; order Diptera; family Drosophilidae; genus Drosophila; species Drosophila tani. The sequence goes on from VNJO01000089.1 coordinate 77,882, forward strand.
CTTAAGAGAAAATAAACTTGTGACGATTAGAGTTGATGTACAGCCTTATTCGACTTAATTATTCTAAATAAATAAACGATATTACAGAGATTAAAATGTACGATTTGATAAATAAATTTCAACACAAATAATTTCTAGCAGAATTAAAATAATAATTGTGCATTTATAACATACTATGAAATTCTTGTTAATTACGTTTTAATAAAATGTCCAGATAACAGTAACAGCTTCATTAGATAAACCAACAATTTACTAAAAATTATCAAGTACCCAGACTAAGTCCAAATGACTTCTATCTTATCAAAAGCGATGGATACATGATTGATACATCGCTCATCTCCCAATACCAAGACCGTGTCATACATAGAATCCGCATGTTGATCATTATTCTGTTTTTTAGAAGAAGAACCCTTCTTTATATAACACGATCATCCGAGCAGATCCGTTGCCATTGCCTCTTTCAGCATATTATTGGCCAGACATGCCCTGCGGCCCCAAAAATCTACGGCCAAAACACAGACGCAGCATACAGCCAAAAAACGATTTTTTTGATGCTGCTTTTTCGAATCGGGTTTATGCCTTTTTTTGTGGCTTTGTCTTTGGCGCCGTCTAGCGCAAAAATGTCTAAAACTGTCATTAATTAGAATTTGCAGCGTGTCGGGTCGGTGCCATCCGTCGTCGCTTGTCTGGCCGTTTGGCATTAAAATGTTAGCCAGGCTAAAAAAAAAAGCGTAGAAGGGGCCCAGACCGCATTCAAAGGTTTCTGGAATTCCCCCGCCGCAAAAAAGAAAGCCAGCTCCCATACAAGAAAAATTAGCCAACGAGCGCGTGTTTGCCAAAGCAAAAAGAGTTAAAAATAATCATAAATAAAGGTAGGGAAATAAAGCAAATAGCGCTGAGACAAAACCAGTCGGAGATGCCGTTCGAGCTCGAGCGAGGCGGGCGAGCAGGTGCTGGGGCAGGCCAGCTCCGGACGGGCCCCACTCTGAGCCACTGAATCCCCCCATCCGAACCGCTGATCCGCTCAGCCCCTCGGAGTCACACGCGCCGCGCTTTTGTCATAGTCTGTCATAGTCCACGCGACTGCAGCTGAATTCACACGCTTCATTGTGGTTTATTATTTTATTTCATTTTTTTTTCCTCCACTTTTGCGCCATTTGATTGTTCGCTTCGTGGAATTCGCGGCGACATTCCCAGCACACTCCGTGTATATTATACACAGACATGTGGATATACGGATAATGGCCCACAGTCTGTCTTGTCTATTGGGAACCCGAATGTTTGCCTAGATCGGATTTGCATCCCAAATTAGCCAACTGGAGCACCACCACCTTTGGGGTTCCAGATAGTGATCTGATCTGTGCTTGGCATTCTTTCGAAGCAATAAAAGGTGTTTGGTATATTTCCGTGAATTGTTATTCATACCCACTAAGAGTTCGGACATATTTCAAAAACTACAAGCTAGGAAACGGTTAGTGGTTCTGGGTATTTAAGAAGAATTTACGGATTATGAATTAATTAATTTAGTTCCTTGTATTAAACATAATATTATACATATATTTTCATACAGTTAAAATAATTTCTTCAGTATTACAATTTTATATATAATTGTTTATTATTAAACAAGAACTCCTCTTTGCTGTGCCATTTTGGAAATTAATGTTTGGTATTTACATTATATTTAAAATAAATTAAATAAATTTAAATACTATACCTATTTTGCTTTTCAGTACTTTTCACTTTTCTTACATTTGTTATAAAAAATATATTTTCTGAAAAATAAACTAATGCTCATAATTCCTATGGATATTTAAAGCTGTATATAGTTAAAGCTTATTTAATTTATTAAAGTGATTAATGCTTATTTAATTTGAAGCTTTTTTAAGTGCCAAATACAGTGCACTAAATACTTCTTGTGGCTTAAAGCTTATTTATCTTAAATTTAAAGCTTCTTTAAAGAGCCAATTGTACTGCACTAAGTACTTCTCATTATATCTATTATTCCAACCAGAGGATGCCCACTGTAACTGCTATTTTCCGCCGCTTAATTTGCAGCTGACGTTCTGTCAATTAGCTGAATGGAATCGGCCAGAGCTTGTGTGGGCGTTTGATTGATGTTAGAAACGCCGCCGCCGTCGTGCGATACTCAAATGTGATAATGCAGCCAGCGGACCTGGCAACTGACAAACAGGTGGGTATCGAAATGGGATCGGATCGGGAACGGGAGTGGGAGTGGGAGTGGGAGTGGAAGTGGGAATGGCAGCCTAGCACCTTCGGGAGTCGTGCTGGATTTCCCCCAGACAGAGCAGATAAAATACCTCATAAATCAAGAGTATGTAAATAGTTTCTGCGCGTGTGTGTTCCACTTTATTTGCTCATTGAAGCTGTCAAGCTTTGCTTTTTTGCAGACGAAAAAATTTACATTTTACTCTCCTTGGCAAAATAAATATTGAACTACATTTTATGAAAATTATTTATGTCTTTGTAACATTTTTATCTGCTTTTCAACAATTAATTGCATAAATAGCCCCAAAAAAATTTCTCTCCTCAAGAACCCCTATAAATTAAATTATTTCTTCTAGTGAACTAAATATTTTGAGATCATTTTCTTTGTGTAGACTTCCCATGAGTGATTGGCTCAACTAAACTTCGATTAGCCGACAACGAAACGCGCCTGGGTTCTAAACTGGCCAATTCTAGGAAGAGATTCGATCCGGCGAGGCTGCGAGCCGTGGCACGTTTTCGTAATTATGGCTCAGTGCAAACTTACTGCCAAAAGTCCACAACTTCGAGCGTCTTTATTTGTTTTTTTTTCGCCTCTTTCGCAAACGCGTGCTGTGTATGATCTGCGTGTCGCAACAAATCTTAAATATCAACACATTTTTGCCTTTTTCTGTGTTTTTTGTGTTTTTTGCTTTGGGCCTTAAGTTGTCAAATGGTCAGTGCAGAAGTTGCGTAAGTAATCGCTCCATTCTCGTGTCGCTGGAATGGCTTCTTTTTGCTCTGGCATTACTTTATTATACCCTTGCAGAGGGTATTATAATTTTGACCAGATGTTTGCAACGCAGTGAAGGAGGCATCTCCGACCCCATAAAGTATATATATTCTTGATCAGCATCACCAGCCGAGTCGATCTAGCCATGTCCGTCTGTCTGTCCGTCTGTCTGTCTGTCCGTCTGTCGGTTTCTACGCGAACTAGTCTCTCAGTTTTTGAGCTATCGAGCTGAAATTTTTAGCATAGTCCTATTTCTTGAGTACGCAGTATATATGTCGGAACGACCGGAATCGGACTACTATATCCTATAGCTGCCATAGAAATGATGGCGAAATTAATGTAAAAAAAATTTTAACTTCTCTGTTTTTCAACGTCTTTTAACAAATTTTGAGATATATCAGTTTTTTATGGTTCTAGAATTACGGTTTTAATTTCATTAAGATCGGACCACTATATCATATAGCTGCCATAGAAGCGATCGGTCGATTTATATGAAAATGTAAAATTCTACTTGTAAAATGTAAAATGTACAAAATTCGATGTTTTTTCAACATTACTAAAATGGTTCGATTTTCAATGATCCAATTGCAGACTGCAAGGGTATACCAACTTCGGTTTACCGAAGTTAGCTTTCTTTCTCGTTTTTATATATTTTTCGGCTTACATAAGCGTGTGGAAGCGTCACGCTTCATTTTTTTCGTTCCATGGTTTTTACGTAAAAGAATTATTGAACCCAAAGCATTTAAGCGCTTGTGAAATCTGAAGAGGCATTTTCAGTTGGGGATAACCGTATAATGACGAATTTGCGAGCACTTACCTGTGAGTTTTCCGAGCGAAATAAAGCGAAATGGAATACTTATATTAATTAAGGATATTGATATTAAATACGGGTAAGTAAAGTGTATATTTAGCTAGCAGTGATTTATGAACTCTTATAAAACAATCATTGAATTATTACGTTTGCCATTGTATTACGTGTGGTTTAAGTAATAATCACAAAGGTGAGTGCTTTCATAGGAAACTTATTTTCCATTACATCAAGTTTTTTTTTAGCTTTAGAATTAATAGGAGCTTAGCTTTAAAGAAAATTTTGCATTTCTTACTGGAATTTATTGATGAATGTAAATATTTAAAACCTTTAAGACTTAAATGCGTAAACAAATTTAAGTACCATATTTTTTGTAGCCTCCGCCATATGTGAAAATAAAAACTTTCAAGTTTTTGTATATAATAATTTGCAAACCTTTCTATTGCGCAATACCCTATCCGCATTTTTCTATCTGAGAACCTCAATTAAAACTATCGCAAAAATTATGTAACATCCAAAGAAAGCGATGAGCTAAGAATAATATTTAATCGGGGCCAGTGGTCAAGTATCTATCGACTTCTGTTTCCAGTTTCTGCCGTCGAGGCCCGGCGTAGGGTGACGCTCGCTCCCCTTTTAATGGCAGATCGATAGCTTCTCAAGTCGCCAAAAAAGAAGAGCAAAACGAAATGCGAAAAAATGCACAATGTCAACTAAAATGCTCGCCTTTAATTGGCATTCCGGTCCAAAGTCAATGCAACGCTTACATAACGCTACTTACGCAAGCAGCCCGAAAAAGAAAGGGCACACGGGCGAAAAGAAAATGTTTTTAAATTTCTGCTGGAAAAGGGAAAAGTTTGCGGCGGAGGGAAAATTGCAAAACGCGCTGACCCACTGAGGCGCGCCCGAAAAAAAAGCTAACAAGCAAATCTCGACACGCGCCTGGTCCATAAAATCGGAAGCGGAGACCACTGGGAACCAGTGATGCCAAGTATTTCTGCGGGTTCAAGTTCACTCAGTGATTACCCCTTATCGCTGTTATCCTAGCTGGGCAAACACTATATTTAGATTGTTAGAAAAAATTATATATTAGAGGTATTTTTATCCCAAAAATGTGAGGTACTTTTTTATCAAGCTGTGTAAAGGAAAGGAGGGTAGATTTATGTTTCTTAAAATATTTTAAATAGTATTTACAAGAAAACAACTTTGATTTTAATAAAATATCTGCACTAATCTCGTAAGTCGTTCTCAAAAACAAAGCTGATACGATTTTCTAAGTTTTTGGGGAATTATTTTAAGGAAATTCCTGAGATATTACTCCATTTTCGGACAATTTGAGCCATTCTTCATAAATATTCCCAAAAAATAAAACAATATAATATTCAAATGGTTTTCAATTAATTTAAATGAGTGCTACTTTCTAGTTTTTCAAGTTTTCTGGGAAAAAATACGTTGCTTCTGAAAAATTAACCACGGAAAAAATTTTGTTTCTTTTTTCAGAATTTTGGGGCTAGCTCAGTAAGTACCATCACTGACAACTCCAGGTAATTCCAGAAAACAGAGCTCCCCAGTGTCCTTAGTAGATGAGATTGCTGCGGGGGAACGGGGGAATCTTCCCTGCCCGGCGATCCGGCATGGCGACAGAGCAAGAGTCAACAACGGGTGGAAAAATAACAAAAGCTCATGAGCAAACAACAAACAACGCGGCGACGGAAACGCAGGCCGCAGGGAGAGCGGGGCGGAGGGCGAGCGGCACAGGGAGCGGTACTGGGAAAGAGCAATGGAACCGCACAAAGATTGCGCGGCACGTGCCGCGGCCGGCGTCAGCTCCAAATGGAGGCCAATAGCGCGAGCGAGCGCCGATCGTGGATCGTCGATCGTCGATCGCCGAACGTTGAACGACGAACGCCGACCGACGAGCGATGAGCGACGTGCAATTGCTCGCGAAAGCGCTGAAAGCCCCCTCCTGGGAGCCCGCCAACCCCCTCAAAGGCAGCTATTTAGGGGTACTAACAGGGGAGGCGGGCCTGGGGACGGCAGCATTGGCGCCCAGGGGTTAATGGAGCATGATGGCGTTTTCAATTCGAGCACGGAGCACGGCGATCGCTGCACAAATTAAGAGTATCACGAGTTGCCACCGGCAAACAACGGAGGCGGTAGCTCCGATAGCTTCAGCAAACAACCAACATTTCAGAAATATACCCACCTTTTTTCCTCATTTTATTTATTGAATTACTGCCGGCTAAAGTGACAGCTGGAGTGTACGTACTTGGCACCTCCACTAAGTACAAAAGAGTAATTGTTTTGCAAAATATCACAAGACTTTATTTGAGAAAGGTATTATCTTGGTGATTGAATTATGGTTAAGGTTAGAAGTCAAGAAAGGTTCTAGGTGATTTAAGTTAATTCAAATAAATGGGTTAGATTAAGATCAATAAAACACCATTTTCTTAAAATAAATAAATGCATATTTCTCTTGAGTTTAGTCAAGCCTTTCTATGATATCCAAATTTATTTATGTTTTTGGTCAACTCAACATAAGGTACTTTGTTTTGTGATACTGTTAAACTTATTTTAATTATTTATGAAGCTATAGATTAAGATAGAATTATTGGACTTAGAGCTCTTTATAAAATTAAGTTATAAAAACGTCCCAAAATATTTACAGTCCTCACTAGCAAACCGATAGCTAGAGTGAATGTTATAATAATTAAATATGTATGTATAATAATTAATATAAAATAAAATATGCCATCTAATGTGCCCAATTATATATTTCTCATTCGACAAAATTACATTTAAATTAAATGGTTTATTGGTTCTTAGAATGTCCAACAGAATTGTGAATGTAAATGTGAATTCTTGCCTGCTAATGAATTGCCCTACCATTTGCCGAAATGTATTTCGGCTGCTCGCTGAATATGTTTAGCTGCGTTGAATATCTTGGAATTAATTGGCCAAAGTTCACAGCAGAGCCTCCATTCAAAAACATGGGCCCACCCAGGAAAACACACAGAGCCGGGTAATTAGAAAGTTCAAACCTATAAAAATGCCGGCGTTAATTGTGCAGCTTAGTGAATGGTCAAATAGGCTGTCTGGCCATTGGTAGCCATGTGTGGTGGCTGCTTCCGAAGGGGAGCACGCCAAGCCAAGGCATCACACTGCCGTATCATGGGCTCCGAGCACCGGAGCTCCAAGTCTAAAGTGCTCTCGGGCTCTGCTGACGCACGAGATGATTATCAGAGGAGGAGAAGGCGGAGGAGGAGGTGGTGGTGGTCCGGGGTGGGCCAGGGGCGGTTCACAGGCGGTCCGGGTGCGGTTAGGGGGCAGGGGCGGTCAGCGATCGGTCCGCCGGCAATCAGCAACACGAGCCGCAGCCCCAATTGAGCGTGCTGCTCGTGCTGGTAGCTCGTGCCGGCGAAAAAACAACGCCGATCGATCAGTCACTCGGTCATTCAGTCAGTCAGTCAGTCTGTCTTTCAGTCAGTCAATCGCTCAGTCAGTCGTTCTGTCCGATCGCTTGATCGGTCAGTCGAGCGCCCGTCGAATTCGTTATGGTAATCATCATTAGCGCGTCGCGCCTCGTCGCTTGAAAAACTCGTACTCGTGCCAGACTTGTCTTATTTTAGCAAAAGGTCAAGCCCGATCGGGGCTCCAAGAGTGCGCCACCTCAGCGGGGTGGTCGGGATCTAGGAAAACCTACGGAAAAGCATTTCCGTTTAGCAGGAATCGATCAGCAATTCTCGGGAACTACGAGCGCCAGTGCCTCCCATTGATCTTTGGATGTTTGCTGACTGCTACACGGGAAAGAAATTCAGATCAGCTTCAGATTTCTTTATATGATCGTTGATATCGAACTATTGTAGAAGGTTTACTATTCCTACATTACCCAACATTAGTCAGAGAATTTCGAATTAAGTTTCAGTCTCTTAATTTAAAAAGGGCTAATAATTAAAAAGAAACAAGAGTGTACAGCTCATGCCGCCTAGTAATAATAGAGATATATTTTTTTTAATCGAGCTAGCCAACCTCTAGGTAAAGAAAATCTACAAATTGATCAACATATCAATATTAATTAATTTTCTCTGTGCAGCCAACTGGTTTCGCTCTCCATCTGACTAATCAGCAGGGTCCGAGTTCTCGGAACCCGGCACTTAACATAACATAGTTGGCACTCGAGATTTGTCAACGGCGACTTCCTGAAGACCAGATGCCGAGTGCCAAGGGCTGGGGACCAGTTCGAGGGGCTCTTACAGAAGGCGGAACTGCCGGCAAGGTCGGACTCGGATTCGGATTGGGACTTGTGCTGGGTGGGGTTCGAGCTGAGAGGCTTATCAATCGCCAGACGTTCGTGCTAACCGCAGGGTGCTTCGAGGTCGACCTTTCAATTGTCTTGATAAGCGAGTCGAGTGCCTGGGGGCTCTTGGATTTGGAATTGGGTTTAAAAATGTATTTGGATCTTGGAATGGGTCTCTGGGGTCGAAGCCTCCGACTCCGCCTCAGTCTCTGCCCCAGAAGAAATCGCCCAATAAACCTCTTGAGCTTGTGGCTCTTGGCTTTATGACATTCGGCCGGCTAATTAGCGTCCGTACTTGAGTTGTTTACTTAGACGCCGCATTAGATGCGATTAGATTGGGTCGAATGCCCTCATGATTGATGGTTTATTTTTAGTAGCTCTCGGATTATTAATATTCGCTTTTATTGTGACTCCTGGACTCCTCGAGTGGCTCGAGTGTGTAATCAGCTGGCTGGCCGGCCGGCCACTGTGTCGCAGAGTGGGCACATTTTGTTTGTTCTTTCAGCATTTATGGCAGACACCGGACTTTGGCACACTTGCTAGGGGCCTTCGGCTATCTGGGACTACGATAGGCCCGGACCTGCACAGCTGCCGCAGTATTATCGATGGCACTACGATATCTATTTAGTGCGACGTACTAGCGGCCATGTGACTATCCACGTGACTCAAAGGCGCCGGAAGGTGACATTTCGCTCAGTGCAGTCATTAATTGCAGAAGGTGTTATTATAAGGTAAGGAAAGTTGTTGTAAAATGGGAGCTGAGTTGAACGCCGGTTTATGGGTGATAAATATATTTTGATTGACGATAATAATAAACCATGAAATTAAAATGGATTTATATTAATTTTACTTACTGATTTGGCGGAGAAATATAATTTATATTGGTTTTCGTTGGCTTTTTTTTATTTGAAATATGTAGTGATTTTATAGAAATGTATGTATTTCTTTTAGACTCATACATGTTTATAAATCTATATTTATCTTTAAAAAACGGCAGTCAGTTTTGGATGGTTTTTAAAACCAGTAATTAAACAGTAATTTAAATCAATTTCCTTATTTATAGAAATCTTGTACCTCTTTAATATATTTCACTAATACATACATTTTATATAATAACATATTTTTATATAAATTAAATTAATAATATATAAAGAAAACAAGAAGGAAAATTCTGATTTTTTTCTCATAGTAAGTGTTATACTAAATTAAATTAAATTAGTCCGACGGGGACCGAATGCGTGCACTAACATCGACCCATACATCTCGCTTAAAAAGATCAACCAAGTTTAAAATATGTTCTCTTCTTGAAAATTAAAGCATTTAATTTTTGAATATTTATGTTCATTTCCAATAATTATGTCTGTGAGCTTTAATTAGTTTTAAGTGTTAAACTATATGGATTTAAATACTTTTAGTCCCTAACTTTTATATTGGATATATTGTATCATTGCGCCCAAAATAAACCTTTATCAAGTAATAAAAAGTTCCAGTTATTACTTAAAAAGATCTCTAATTTTTAAGTTGAATCTTAAAAGTCGATACATTTTGTCTTCAATCTGCCGTGTGGCGGGTGTAAATACATTTGGGTGATTTCATTCCTAGATACTCCTTATCACCCGGAGTGTGCTATCTGGAAATCGATCTAGCCGACGACTTCTGTAGACCCGGCTGGTCACCGTATTGACACACTTCCCTGACACCCCTCCGAGGCGATTCGATTCGTTTATCTTTGGCAGTCGAGCCCACTTGAATGCCGCGCTGGGTTATTTCGTCGAGTCAATAACACTTGGGGAATTGACCAAGTCCCCCCGGGAACTCTTATCGCCAGGAGCGTGACTGCTCCCCGTCCCCGATCCCGTGCCGGAGCTCGTCTGCCCCGCGGCCGCCGTCTTATCATGAGATCCAAAACCCGTGCTCACCACGGTCATATATAGTATAGAGTGTACTGTATAGTTTGGTCGGGGGAACGTCAGCCGCCCTTATCTGGCGTTTATATATTTGCACGGCGATACGCGGCGAACACGTAAATAGATTATATCTTGGTAGCTGGCAGGGGCATGACTTTTTGCGTGTGCCATGACGAATGCGCCGCTCTACGAAATGCTATTTTTACGCCACCCTTCACAACAGCCCTACCTCCGCACACCTGCACACACCGTCCGAAAAAAATAACACCCACCGCCACCCATTCGGGGGGAAAGCAATGAACTGCGAGTTGTTGAAAAAATTTTCCATGAATTGTTGTAGTTTTTTGTTTTCGCTCCGCTGTTTGCCGTACACATATATACGAGTCGCAGAGCCGTGGCTTTTATCAATAATTATTTTGTTGTGCTCGCCGCGCGCTCTGTCGAGTGGTTCGCCTTATCACCACCTGACGCGGCATTCCGGGGCGGGGGCGGCTGCGGGGGTGCTGCACTGCATCTGGGACTGGGACTGGGATCCGGGGCTGGTCGTGTGACACACAATCGCACAATCACGTAGGCCGTAAGCCGTCTGAGCCGGGACTGGGCTGGGGTCTATAATTAGACGGTCCCAGTCAATATTAGCCCGGCAAGGCTGACACGATCGCCCGATAGATCGATCGATGGGAGTATCTACACAGAGAAAAAACATTACACTCTATTGGTTATCTTTTTGTGGGGTTTCGTATCGTAATGGCATTACAAGGCCCAAAAATGAGTAATAGAAAGACTCATTATCGGTTTTTTTCTTTGCAACTAAGCAAGCATTAACAAAATGGGTTAATTTTAAGGTTATATAGATTTTCTTTTCACTCAACAGTTTTATAATTTAATACAAATGGCCTTACCTGTTAAAAAGGTTAAATTAAATATTAGTTAAAGAATTTTGTATAATATACTTCTTCGGAAACCATGTGAAATCTGTAATTAAAGAAATACTGCTATCAAACTATTACTCAACTTTTACGATTAGGTAGATAAAATATTATTTATTGTTTAAATATCTGATATCATACATATCAGTAACTTAATCAACGATTAAACGTTTTTCTTTAAAGTTGTATCTTTGTTTACTGAAATTATATCCTTTCGAAGTTAAACTAATCGTAATCAAAAAGCCTGCCTAGGAGTCATTTCTTTGGCGGTATAATTTTATTTTAAACATTATTAAAATTAAAAAAATATAGGTGTGACCAAAAAGAACTTAAAAATTAATAAAATAAAATTAACACACTGATTACGCAATAATATCTAGACAATATCTAGTAATAATACCTGAACTCTTAACTACCTTAATTTATTGGATAATTTATTTAAATTTAATTATTTGCATAATTATTATAAAGGTTGTGTCTCAGACAGCTAGCTCTTTAATAACAATTGTAATTTATCTACTTAGATTCACTTTTTTTTTTATTTTGCATAATTATTAATTTACCTGACAGCTAGCTTTTTAATATCATATATTAGATTAAAATTAAAAATAAATAAATAATCAAACTGCTAATAGTATCAATTTTTCCTGTGCACATCAATCTAACTATCTAGTACTATCTGCCGATCGACTGTTGCCATGTAAACCATACCCTTACCTAAGCCACTCAGCCGATCGCATCGACGGGCCCGCCGTATCTGCTAATTGATTGACGCAGTAACTATGCAGCGAAACTATACGACCCACTACGGCTACGGCCACTGGTATCTAGTGATTGGCAAGGAGGGGTCCGGGTCCGGGTCCGGCTCCCTGGTCTTATCGCCTCTCCTCGAGTGGTGGAAAATTTGAGCTCGCCTGGTGGCCATTTTCTCCTTAACTTTCTGGTTTCGGCGACTGGGCCCGTGAAATCGATGGTCAATTTAATGCAATGCAGCGGCCATTACTCAAAGATGTCTCTATCCCGCTCGCAGGCCATCCATATCCGTCCCGTTCGCTCCGAAAATAATTAAGGTTGCGTCGGGAGCAGCTGCCGTTGCAGCACTTGGGTGTTAACTTGCTTAACGTGCATCAAGTCGCAAGCAATTATGAGCTGCAAGGGGTTCGCATCTCGCAACTCGCATCTCCCAGCCCAAGTCCAGCGCTTCGACTCGCTGCAAATGCAAATCGTCGTGGTCGGGATCGGGAAACCACAGCGACTGCTGCCCAAGTAGCCCTTGTCCCGTGTCTCTGTGTAATTGAACAATTTTCTGCACCGGTCCGAGGCCCAAAGACAAAGGCGCTCAGGTCTGCAGCAATGGCGGAGGAAGTTACAGTGATTGAAACTTAAGAAAATATATAATAATACTTCATTAAATATATTTTTTGTTCAAATTATACAATTTTCCACCTATCAGAAATTTGTTTATATGTAAGATTTAATTTTTAGTTATAATCTGAATTTAAATGAATAAAGGTAAAGGCTTCGTTGTACCACTGTGCTCCCTGTGGAGGGTCAGAGCTGAGCGAATGTTTATTTTGGCCCAACCGGCTCTCGGGCCAAAAGCAACAACAGGAGCTGCCGCACACGATGCCGGCAACAACTACAACAACAAAGATGGAGCAGGACAAACAAAGGCGTTGGCCATAACAACTCAATACACAATGCACAAGGAGGGCTCTGTGGACCAGAGAACGAGGACGAGGACGAGAATCGTGGATGGAGGGGCGGGACCGAGATGCGATCCCCAGACATGACCAGATCGCTGCCAGACTGAGGCAATTTATGTAAATACATCCGTGGAGCAGCCTTGATTTCCATGTAAATTCCAGTCAGTTGGCCTACCAGCGATCGGGGCAGGTGCGAACTACTTTCAAACTACCGATCGGGGCGATCGCTTGGCAAACAACTGAAAAATACCGAAACTGTTTGCCAAAGTCCGCTGTTTGTGCAGTCGAAAGGCAGCTAATTAGCTGGCTACAGGTTCTAATGCGGCCAGACGTGCCAACGGTGCGTATGAGTAATGTCACACCCAGCACTCGCGGACAAATATTGACAGCGCCTTTTGCCTTTCGCGTCAGCGGATCTGTCTCTGACAGCCCGACTTTCCGCACTTATTACTTCTTTTTATTGTTATTTTATTTATTTATTTTTCGCAGGGCAAACAAGAAAGTGACTTGCAAATATTGACAGATCGACCGATATGAAGGGTGCAAAATGAGATTCAATGAAAAGCAAAGCCAAGCAAGGCATCCAGGCAGCAAGGCAGCGGAACGGAGACAGTCGGCCAGAGAAGCAAACGAATGGAAGGGGGATATATGGTTGGAATATATTTACTGAAGTAGACTCCACCTTAGCCCCACCTGCCCATCCTCTGACGTAAATGCGGTGGCCACAAAGCACAGCAAAATGTATAAAACCAAATACAAAAGACTTCAAGAGAACACAGAAAACAAAGTTTGGTCCTTTTAGCTTGAATTTAAAATTGACAAAAATAATAATAGTTTTAATGCCTAAATTACAACAATTATATTTAAATAATTGGGTAAAGGAAAGGAGTGTATGATTTGATAGAAAAAAAATTAATTTCTTTAATATTAATATTTAATTCTACACTTTTACAAGTAGGCTTCTAGTATTAATATTTATATAAAATCTATATTAATTTGTATAGCATATATTGGAATCCATTCATTTCAAGTCCCAGGCCCCCTTTCTTTTTTCCAGTGGCGCGGTAATCACAAGGCATTTGAAAATGACGCGTGCTGTACACCGCCCCTCGCCCTCTGACACGCCCCTCAGTCACCGGCCGCTTTCGGTTCTTTTCTCTGATAAAAGTGTTTAACATTCATTAAGATTAATAATAATAAAGGCCGCGGCAGCAAAACGAGTTTCAAATAATTCTTTTCTTTTCTTATTTTTTTTTTCTGGGCGCACAATGTATCTTTTCAAAAATATTTCTTCAGCGAGATTTTTTTGCATAAATGTATAGTATTTCTTTTCACGCGACATTCCCCATAAACCAGAAAACTTTTGATGTCTAATTTTTCAACTGGTTCCCGTCGCCGCATTTTAATATGCGCCAGACATCCACACATATATCCTCGGGTTTAAGGCTGACTTTTCGTTCGTTTTTTATCATTCTCGAAATGCTGTTGGGCGGAGTTGATGAGTTGTTTTGATGCGAGTTTTGAATTAAATTTATGGGGCTCGCTCCGAGCTGTGCTAAGGCAGTTGAATTACCGAATATAAGTATATACATAGATGGGGGGATTATATATGAGAACGCATATTTTTTGTTTATTAATATGCATAAAATTAACTCAAAGTTCTAAAGAACTGAATGAATACATTCGATAAGAGCGTGTGATTTTGTGGCTTAGTAACGATGACTTGTAGGAATGTTTGGGGGATTTCTAGACCGACTGCTTGAAGAATGGCGAATCCCGAAAGTAACTTTTCCCCAAGTCCGAGAAAGTACTTAAGCTTCTCCGTTTAGTTTCGACTTCAAATGTAGGGCAGGAATACTTCCAGTGAGGCTTAAAGCTATTTTCTAAGGCGCCACAGCGACAAGTATGCGGCGAATGAATATTAATGAGGCAAATCTGAAATATGTCGTAGGAAACAGAACGCCGGTCAGGTATTTTCGAGGCAGATTCGCCTCAAACTAGTCAGATTCTTGGCCTTATAAATATTGCATGGCCAAGGCTGCCCTGGCGGAATAAATAACATATTTGCGGGGAATTAGCATAGGCCAGACTAACCCCGACTTGCGGCCAGATGTGGGGACAGCGTCGCGAGACTTTTCTAATTCCATTTTAATTGTTTTGATGCTCCATTCGTTTGACGTCAATGGTATTATAAAAACAAATACAGGCGATACTGCTGTCCCAGCTGGCCCCCGATGATCCGAAACTGGTTCGATCTCCACGACTTAATCGAACGGTAGCCGTAGCCGCAGCCAGCAGGAATGTCGGAACAACTCGGCGCTCCATGGAAACCGTGACATCGCTCACATCTGGACACGCCGGAGATTATATGGAGATATACACATGTGTATGGATGGGTACATATAACCGTACCTTCGAGAATCTGTAATCTGAGTGGCTCCGGGGGAGCAGCGCATTCGATTGGCGCGCCGATTTCTCTTGGGCAATATTCTTTCGCCTTCGAGGAAATTTCCATGGCATTTCAAATTTTATTTGTTTGTTTGTTTCGTTGGCGCGCTTGTTTGCATTGTTCGTTTCGTTCATCAAATTAACTGAATGTTGTCTTTTCTATTGATAACGCGAAAATACTCTCACTTGCTTACTACTACTAAGACTATATGTGTAGTGTTTTTCTGACGCTATAAACCAAATAATAACAAAATAATAACAAAATTACGTTCTTTCGGAATTAATATTAAAAGAGTATTTGACTTTTAGGATTGAGTGAACAAAAAAATAGGTTGAATTATTTAGCTTCAAATAAATATTATTTGGGCTTAAGTGTTGAAGCAACTTGGAACTTGCTTTATAATTACTTTTCTAATAATAATTAGTTAGTTAATAAATGTTTAGCCAGCAACAGAATCGTCCTCTGCAGTAAAACTAAGCCATATACATTGATAATTGTTGTCTTAAAACAAAGCTAAAGACAATATTATTGGCTGAATAGAATTATAACATTTTATATTAAACTAAAATAATATGGTTATTTTCTATACCATCGATTAATTCTATTATAAAAAAAACATAATTCGAAATCAGAATTGTTTATAAAAGCATTTTATATACGTCCAATATAAAATATAATGCAATCTGTGTAATAAACAGTTTCTAGTGTTGCAAGCATTCTCATGGGTAACTTTTCTAGTAATATGTATACTGTCCCTACATAGGCTTGGCTGGCCAGTGTATGCGGATAGGCCCCCATTCCATCCGATCCCATTCCATCCCCATCCCAGTTATATATTTTTTCATTTTTGGGGCCGGTCTTATCGCCGCGCACGCCGCTCGCAAGTGAGACGGACCGTCCGTCCGCTGATCGCTGATTGGTCCCTATAAAAAGCGCGCTGCTGTGGTGCCAGTTGTTTTTGGGCCCCGACAGCCTTATCGCCGTACCGTCTATCATTGTCGAGCGATGACTGGCCGTCTGTGCGGGGACTGTGGGACACTGGGAACCTGGAGTCCGGATCCCGGAGGGTGTTCATGGGGTTTTTGTTATTGTCACGCGACCTTCAGCCGGACGAGTATCACGTGTTGCAGCCGGTCGCGCCGCGCCGTGATCGTGATCGTTCCAAAGTCGGCCGATTTCTCCGTGCGAGACGCTCCCATTGTGGTGGGTGTTAAATCTCTGATAAAGCCAATTTATGACATCAAATGCGTGATTGCGCTGATTGCTTAGCAACGCCGCCTGATAATGATAATGATGACGTCCGAGAGTCAGAAAATCAGAAAATCTTCCGCGGCTGCGATTCGAAAACGTGACCGAGGAAACATCGGGGCGGCGGTAGGAAAGCTTCCAAGAGTGTGGAAAAATTTCGACCCACAACGACGTGAAAAGTCGGCTCGATTAACACCCGAAAGCAGCCTCAGCAGCGGTGGCAGCTGGCTTCGTGTCATAAACTGTCCGCACAAATTCTAATTTGTGTCATCGTAAATAGCGTCAAGTTATCAATTAAGCTATTGATTTACGATCGTCGTAAATCGAAAACAATAACACCGCCACTCCAGTCCTGTGGCTCATACGTACCGCTCGTTATGACAGCCCGTTAATAGCATTTCCTCTGGAGGATCGGTGGCACCTTCAATTAAGGCTGCCACGCCAAATAACCGGGCGTTACGTGCTCTCACTCGGCGGGTCGGTCATCCTTAAAGGGTTTTTAATTAAATTTTACATGTTGCCCCGCTGCCCCATTCCTTTTTAATTGAAATGTGTTAAAATTACTTTGAAAGTGTGAAGTCGCTGCACGTTCACCGCTCCTCAAGGAGGATCTCTCCACCGTCCTTTTTCTTTTTATTCTCTTGTTTTGTTTCGCAATTTACGTTGTCAATTTTAACGCCCCGAAATATTCTGTTTTTCAGTTTGCCGTTCGGTGTGAAGTGGTGTTGATATCTCTGAGGGTCGCTTAACGGTAAATGGCCCGCTTAATTGTTATTGCTTATGACGTCGGTAGATGGAAGAGACCCTCCGTATCAGATATAAGGCCTTCGATGGGTCCGTTTCCCTTCAAGGTCCCAGATAGCACTGATGTCACTGTGAAGTCATGGTTTCCAATATCGATTAGAAGTGGTTTGAACAAGTAAACTGTGGTGTCCTCCACGTTAGGAAATGTTAGGTAAATAATAACAAACTTATCATTTGTTTGCCTAAAATCTATTCAAAATTACCCTATACTTTAGTATATAGATTTATAGGAAACTGGAGTTCAGAAGCACTTCACAAACTTGATATCACGATGATTTCTTTGCTTCTTGGAACGATTAGATGTATCTTGAGTGCTATGACTTGGGAGTTCTCAATGAATAAGTAATTGAAATGAAAAGAATTTCAGCCAGTAACCTTTACTCTTATATAGCTAGGAAACACTTGATATTATAATTGAAATTTAGCGGTTAGTTTAATAAAAATATCATTCAAAGGTTTAAAAGTATATAACTAAGCGTTAAAGTATTTTTAGATCAACAAGTGAACATAATTAGATGAAGAGATCCAAAATTTAGAGAAAAATTACTATGAAACACTTGTAAAACTCTACGAATACTAGAAGTCATATCGATTTTTATACTGATTCTTATAGTACCTATTTTAATTATAAAACAATTTAATTTACAGGTTATCTCCTTGCAAACAAATTCTCTTATTAGCCATCCTACGATCAATTCAATTAATCGCAAACAATCGGATTTAAAATGCTTTTATTATTCCTCTCGTGGAATGCGCTTCCCTATTATTTATATTTAAATTGATTTCCTCTATTCCCATTTATCCATTTCCTCAAAATTCACAAAATATTCCATTCGGGTAGTAAATTCCCCTTGAAGTTGCTATTTTTCGCCAAACGAACAAACAAATTCGCTAAATGCGTGTGGGGAGGGCAAGACTCGACAATAGAGACGAACAATTTCATGCATATATAAAATATATGCATAAAAGCCAGGCCGACAGAATAACCCACATAAAAACAGGGCACAAACGAGAAAATTGATTACAAAAATTTCCCAAAGTAAAAAGCGAAATGGAATATGGAATGCGCGCGAGTCCGGCAAATGGAGCAATTTACAAGCGGGGGAAATTCCGCAATTACTGCGATGCCACGCGCTGCCACAAGGCCGGAATTATCATAGGAAAAGCTGATAAACAATAAACATGGCCATAAAAGGGGCCAAAACGGAGAGCGAAAAGCAGAAAATAAAGTTTGTTAATAGATAATATGCGCGGCGACGTATCGTTCGATAAACTTGACCCAGTTCTAAGTTTTCAATAAGAGTGCATTCACGGAGGGCCATAAATTCTGCAGGCTGTCAGGATCGAAAGAGCGGGGAAGAGCAGTTCCATGGGGCCTTAGACCAGTCTCAGATCGCGTGCAACCGCCGATCCATATAAAACATAGGGCCACCTCGGTGGGCCGTCACTTACGTGAGCTTTCGATGTGAGCCGCAGCTCATTTCCATATTTCGGCCAGCTGCATCTCTGCTCCCTGCCTTGGAGCTCCTGCGTCCGAGCCTCGGACTCCGGACCAGAGCCTCGTGTGAGGCGACCGCCAACAGTCACGACCCCACAGGGTCCCACAGTAGTCCGTCCACAGGGTCTACACAGTGATAAAAATGTGATTACCTTTAGATAAAAGCGGCACAAGATAGTTTTAACTAAGGTTTGTAATTTAATAATAAATTCCCTCATACTTATTTGAGTTAAGCAGATTGGCGTGTCTTAAACAAAACTCTAATTATTGTAATTTAAGTTTTTCCTTTGATATTCAGTTTCAAGAAACTATTACTATGCATTTAATTAAATATATTATTAATCAAACCATCCGATGCCTTTTTATAATAATTTGGTGACTCTGAATTCATACTGATAGGATTCCAGAAATATATGACATAGAATCGCTGAATTAATAAAGCAATAAAAACAAAACTGATTTCAAGCCAAAATACTAAGGTAAAAATAAATAATAATAAATTATATTATTAAATTATATTATTATATTATTTATTATATATTTCCCATAAGATATGAAGAGAGCGAATGAGTGGAATTTGTCAAGCAATTTTCAGAGATCTCAATTAAAGACTATCTTTTTCTGAGTCAACTTCTCAAAGACATATTACGAATATCTATAGAAAATGTAGGAGCATTTTTGTGAATTTAAAGGGTATTTTTTTCTTTCACATTATCGCATTTTCGTCAAGTGCACCTCGAGGCCCATTCATGTACCGCATCTTGGCAGTTGCAGTCTGAGGCCGCTCACTCAATTACTATAATTTGCCTGCATGCCCGGCGAGAGTGGAGAGTAGAGAGTAGACGTCTCCTGGCTACTGATTGAATTTCAAATTGCTCAATTTTTGGGCGCAGATTTGCGGTTGGCCTGCCTGGCAGTCCCAGCCCCAGCCCCAGTCGCAGCTCCAGCTTCAGCTCCAACTCCATCTTCAGCCCGAGACTCGGCCCCACTTTCAGTGGCAGACTCATCGCCAGCGTCGCCGGCAAAAGCGAAATTATGTTATTCCAGCGATAAACTGTTTGTTCCTGCGGCATCCGCATCCGATTCGAGTCCCATGCCGCGGGTTCGGAGCCGGGACCACCATGTGTGTGGCACCAGCCATCTCGCCATCGCGATCGAGACTTTGGGGTAATTAAACAGGTCCCGAAAAACAGCGAAACTGATTCAGTTATCTCCGCCGAAAGGGGCTGCAGATTTCTTTCAATGCCCTAAGGAGAAAGGGCATTATAACTAAGGCAAAGTATATCTGGGCAAAATCCCCGAGTTTATGAGCCATTAACTTGGATTTATGGATTACACTCCTTACTTATTCCCAGCTCCAAAGTTCACGCTGGGCACATTACCTATTTTTAAGTAGGTACGTAAGGTCTTGCTTCCAACGATTAATTTATTTTTACCAAATGTAGCTGCTTATTTTTTTGGCATTTTGCATTCGACTTTAAAGTCCACTCGAACCCAACCCCCTTTTTTATTTGGAAATTCAGAATCGGCTTAATTTGTTTACGATGATTGAGTGATATTCCCGAAATCTAATCGGAATCTGAGTGGAAAACCATAAAGTCGGAATGGGATTGGTTTATAGCTAAATTATGATGAAGCTTTTTGGCGCCTTCATTTGAAAAGTGTGTTTTCGTCAATGATATCAGAACATTAAAGTGCGCACGTACTCGAGATTAAAGGTGAGGGAGCTGCTAAATTAGTCTCTCGGCAAATATTCGTTTAAAAATAGTCAGTGTTTGTGATTAGAGCTGGTTTATTAGTCCGCTTAAAAAATTAAATGTATTCATAAATAAACGAAACTCCGAGATACCTTGTTAGATTTCCCAAGAACTGCATATAACTCTTTTGAGATTCTAGAGCATTTGGGCTTCGGCTCTTCAGAGACGGGTTTTAATCTCTGCACGATTCGATTGGGGCGCCGGATGTTATTAATTAATGCCAAAAGGCAGGGTCCGCGATTGCTGCCCTGGGATATCTGGGGGTCGGCGTTATGTGGAATGCATAGTACTTGTTAGAGGCGGCGGCAACCCAAAACTAATCAGCTAACGAGCCGCTCACGCCGCAGCCTCAACAAACAACTTGAAGAGGCCCCGAACCTTATAAAGTTGTTCGTTACGCATGCGCTTCGCCTTTTTGCAGGCTGGACTTTTCTCTGCTCTAATACCCGGTACTAATTATACAAAGGGGTATATTGATTTGAACCAATTTATGAGAAAGATCTCGTTTTAGATCTCGTTGTCATTGAGTTCTATAGATATGAATCTTGGTATGTGAATTGTTTTAAGGTAGATTCTAGATTGATTCAAACTCTGGTTCTACCCCTCTGCACAGTGAGATAGATCCATCTTTTATAAAGTTAAAGACTTCTAACCTGAGAATAATACCCTTGTTTTAGTAATTTCTAACAAGATACCAAATTTTAAAGCATAAGCAGCACTATTAGTGTAAAAGTTAACCGATTTTATCAAAATTAGTTACCCTATGCAACCGCAAAAAGTATGCAATAATTTGTAACTTGAGTGCCGGGTATTTCTATGGTCGGGGCCACTTTTTGGCATTTTTCCCGTGTTTTTTTTTTTTAGCTTTTTGGCGACGGCGTCATCTCGTCAACCGCGCGGTTTGTCGGCGGCTTTGCTTTGAGGCGGTTTTTCCATTCATTTGCATACATTTTGCCCGTGCACATGGCGGCCAGACATGACTATATAGCCTGGGTCTCTCGGCTCCACCAGCAATGTTGCGAAATAACTCTGGACACACGCTCGTGGCTTTGGAGGAGGGTTAATTTTTTGGAGAGGCTCGGAATCCGGCCCTTTGAAGCCCTCGAAGCTCGTAAATGCCAAACCGCAAGTGCATTTGTAGCGATTTTCACAAGTTGTAGCTAATTTCTGTTGGTTTCTCGCTTCGCTTCGCTCATTCATTATCATCCGCCGCCGTTTCTGTTTCTTTTCAGCTTCTCCCCGGCTGCACTTCGGATGTGAAATACTTCTGCAGTGTGGGAATGTCCATCGGTTGGGAATGCCGCAACTTTGTTGGGTCCTAAGTCTGTGGCGAGCCAGAGTCAATGCAAAAAGCGATAATAAAATGGCAGAAGTTATATTCATAACGGAGAGAACCAAAAAAAATTACAGAAATAATTGAATAAACTGGTAAGCTGAATAAAGGGATAAATTATTGTAATCAGTGAAAATTGTTAACCTAATTTTTGGAAGTTGCTTGAAAGAGGTAAATACCATATAGGTACGATCTGCCAGCCAGAAAATCTAAAAAACTCTATTAATTTAAACTATTTTTATTGAGTTAGGTATCCCCTTTACATGCTTTATAAATAGTTTAAATCGAATCTTAAATATTTGATATCTTAACGTAGTCTAAGTTTATTAAAAGAATATAATATTATTTTTAATTTCAGTTAAATTAATAATAATAAATAAAGGTACACTTAATCAAATCAAACTAATACATCATTCATTACATTTTTATTAACCCATAATTTTAGGGAAATTATATATTTAAATAATAGTAATCGTATTACAGCCAAATAAATATTCAACCTATATTCTAATTATTAATTTGTAATTAACAAAGAAACCTCGAGCGAGGAATACATTTTATTGAATAAAAAAAAATTAAATAAAAAAGTGCACATCAATATTCATTGGTCATACTTGGCGTGAACCCAAGACCTTAGAGCCGAATCAGACATTAGCCACACGCTCTAAGCCAATTGGGTTTTATGCTCGCCGATTTGGGCGGCTTGCGGCTTTGGGCCACCAAATTTGTGGCGCGTACGTCCTTCACGCTCGACTGCCATTTGGGCACTTGTACTCGGACTCAGACTCATACCACTACTCACACTCGTACTCGAACTGGCTGGCACTCAATCGTGGCCGAAACAACACACAAGCACGCGGAGATCGTGTTAAATGCGGTAAATAAACGAGGCTTACCTGGCTCAGGAATTTTGCTTTTTTATTACGGTGTGACTATCGTGAGCATAAAACCGGCCACTGACCACCACTTTTCCCAAAGCGAACTATTAATTACACAAAAGCTCCAGAGCATTAAGCAAACCCTTGAACTATTAAATAACATTAAATAAGTACCATTAAAAGTAGAGGCTTTTAATTTAATTGTATGCAGAAGAATTCTTTAAATTTGTATTGAGATGCTTTTTGGCATAGCATACTTTTTGGGTGAGCACTTTACACATATATTATATTTCTTCAAGTGATTCCAGAAATGTTTCTGCATTATATTTAGTTTTAAAAAATAATTGTTAAATACATTGTATTAATTATCCATTCCTGTTTCTTAACAAGAAGTCTGAGCCATTTTTCAATCATTAGTAGGACAAAATATTTAGAAAACTGTGGTGGCAGTAAATCTTCCCAGATTATTCTTAACTTACTTGATCAACTCTATTATAAAGACATTATTTATTTATTTTAATTGTAATCTATAGCAGTTTGGTACAATCAATTTTAACCTGTGTATATCTCTTTTGGTTGTCCGATTTCCTCCTATTTGACTTCAGTTCTATTCCGTTTTTCTCAGCCATTTAAAATCTAGCTCAAAAGTCAGATAGAGATGCATATCACCGACAAATTCATCTCCGGATCCAAGCTGTCTTACGTAAGCCCTGGCCCGGCTCTCAGTTCGTTTTCGGCGCCAGAAAGTACAAGTTGAGTACACACACATCGTGGCACTATTAACGCTCCACTGACAGCCGCAAAACACATCGCATCGGACACATACAAATCGGCAGAATGAAAAATCGACGGGTTATATGGTGGGTATTTATGTAGTAAGTGTGAGCGAGTGAGCGAAATGCTAAACGCTGCACGAGTTCGAGCCCAGGGACAGAAACAGAAACGAAAGCCAACGAGCGTAGAGCGCTGCGAGTCAGCGATGCGATTTGATGGATATTAAAATGACCGTAAAAAGGAATTAAGGTCTGTCAGACTTGGCGTTCACAGCACAGTTGCAACCGAGTGAATATGCCATGGCGGCAAATGGCAAACAAAGGCCCCCAAGTCCAAACCCAAGCCCAAACCCAGGCTCCAGCCCCAGCTCGGTCCAGATTTTTACATATTAACCGAATAAATCTGCGGCGAGAAGACCCCCGAAAAAAATGCATTCGCCGAGTCGGCAAACTTTCAAAAGCGTCCCCAAACAAACAAACACAAATCACGCGCATGCCACTGAGTTTTTTGTTTTTGGGGGAGAATTTTGGAAAGGGGTCTTCGAAAGGCAGAACTTAATTAGTGTCATGTTGCACTCAAGCCGAAACAAACGGAAATCGGCGGACATAACTGCAGGACGCCAATTTCAAACCACGAAAAGCTGGATGCTAACAATGACTACCACACGATTTGTTCATGTGCCAGCAGACCAGGGACCGGTAGAAATATCTTTATAATTTTATGAGAATTAAATATGACTTAATTAAATAATTACACAAATAAAATAATTCATCTTAACTGTAGATGATAATAAATATAAGTAAATGCTTTATTTTAATTAAATTTAAGCTAACGAACGACAAAAAGCATAAAGCACACAAGGAGCGTCTTCAGTATCGGAGCACTTACCGCTTGCATTGCATTATAATTTCAAAATTAGTTTCCTAATGATATTCACGTTGAATGTTAAAGAGGTAAGAAGAGGTTTTTTCATTCTGAAAAAGCTTGTATATATCCAAGCCTGGTCTTGTCTCTTACAATATCTTTGTGTGTTTAGTTAGTCTTTAAATAATTAAAAATTCGAAGAATTAAATCACTTTAATTTAATATTACATCTTGAAAAATAAAATTCCACATTTTGTATTTTTTGACAAATGCAATTTCTGACAGCTCTCTGATCTCAAGCCTATACCTCATAAACTGAAGTGTCTCATTTTGCGATTCATAGAGATCAGAGAGTAATCTTAAGCCCCTCAAGTGAAATGACTTAATCACGCCAAAAAATCCTCCTCAGCCCTGATGATAATTTAGTTCTCGTGACGTTTCGATCGTTACCTTGTCCCTTTTTCAGGTCGCCGTCTTGGACATTCGACATTGTCTCGCCGGAGGAGCATAGTGGCTGCGACTGAGAATGACCAATTTGACTGATGAGCGACCCACACAGCGCCGCGATCCCCGGGTGATTACGTGTGAGCCACAGATAGCCATCATCCCGACCAGCGGACGTGTGAAGTCCATCAATCGTGCACAGTATCTGTATCTGTACCTGTACCTGCAGCTCTGGCTGTATCTGTATCTGTCTCTGAGTCTGCGTATCTGTGTGTGGCGTGCGACCTGCGTTCGGGGCCTCGTCCCTCTGAGTTACGGCCACCACCTGGGTGGGCATGCGTTTCGTTTTCAGTTTTATGTTTGCTGTCGTTTGTGCACAGAGAGAAAAACAAACACAGAACATAAAAATTAAATTATATTTTAGAGAAAATTCCCTATTAACCTTTAAGATATATATTTTTCTAGAATATTCCTTTTGAAATAAGCTACAGAATGGCTAAATGATTATATTTTCTCACAGTGCACGACTACTCTTCAGCTGCAGAACTCACACGTCGCTGCGGTGGCATTAATCATGCGAATGGCCGAAGGATCTGCAACCACAGCCCCCAATTAGCCAGCTCCAAAAATGTGCGATTAGCCAAGGACTAGGACTCGCCGCCGCTGCCGCGTGTGTGGTCCTTTTTGGAGCTGGCTGGCAGCAGATGAATCTGCGATGTGTCTCTCCTTGGCAAATCTTATGCGCGGGGCTTATGCGATTTTTGGCGAACGGCTGTCTATAATTACTCAGGCATTAAGCCCGTTTCCATGGCTTGGTTTTCGGTTGCGCCTCGCTAGCCGGCCTCCTTTATGCTGGGCTGGCTGCCTTGCCCACGCGTGCGCTACCGAATGGAGCGCCCCGAGCTCCACCCCCGGCCACCCCTGCTGACAGGCCCCCCATCCCCCCTCTTATCACCCGGCACACACGACTAATTTTCCAATTGGAAAATCATGTGCTTTACATACGAAAAGGCCGCTGCGCGTGTCGCTCGGCCAACCATGTGAGTGAGTCGATGTGAATACACTCGAATCCGCTCGTACGGGTACCGCCACTCGTATATCCCAGTGAATACGAACGAATACTGGCGCAGATCCACGAAAAAACGCAATTATATCGGTCGGTTGCATTTCGATACATTTGGTTGCCTTACGCCGCACACGACTGACCGCGCATGTTTTTTTCGACTGGCGGAGCAGCCGAAAAGGGGTTCTGAGCCGGGCTGGAGCGGTAGGGCTTATAGATCGGAGCGGAGTCAACACACCGACGACCAAGCCTCGTTCCGAAACTCAAATTATAGAAAACCAAAAGTGTGACCGCTGCACAAACACAAACAGAAGCCGCCAGAAGCCAGGGGCGTTTCTTCTAGTTTTGAGAAGACTAAGGGGGTTATACATAAACGTAGCTAAGAGAATAATTGCGATGTTAAAAGGTATCTACTTCTATTCAAATTTTAATATTTTTTATTTGGACCTTTATCTCTTCAATTTGTGTTAGATTAAATTAATACGAATTTTATATTATTTATATCCCCTTACAATGCTAAGAAAACAGACTAAAGAGCAAAAAAAAGCACATATATCTATTAAGTTTATTTATTTAGCAGAAGCTCCCTTTAAAGACAAATTATATTACACTTAAGTATTTTAATTAATTAAAGAGCCTTTGCCTTGTGTCTTAAATATTTACAAAATTTTTTCAAATAATATTATAAACTGTACTTTAGCTTAACTCAAACATGGTTAATATTTCTAAATAGAAACAACGTAAGTATGCAAACCCACGCAATACTTAGTCAATTCTGTTGTATAATTAGTTCTTCTGATATATACAATTGTTCATTAATCAACTTCCTTGATCGATCAGAGCCCCTCGAGTACCACGCCACTGTCCATCCAACTATTATGTATATTTTTGCGGCGCTTTGGACAGCCGAACGTAACCTCGTCTCGACTGCCCCTTTTGGCCCTGTTTCAGTGATTAATTTGCCAAAGGCAAAATTCTTTGATAGCAAGTAGCGTGCCGCAACGCTGAGTCGGCGTTGTAAGCTCTGTTTTTAGCCCAGAACCAGCACCCCTTCTCCCCCGAGCCACCCAAGCCACAACCCCCTTCAGTCTGTCCTTGGCTTTTAAGTGAATTTGCTGCGCATTTGCATTTAGATGATGACGGTGGCCGCACTTGTTTATGGTCCGCACTTGTCTCTTGCGAAACCTTGTCGGCCACTTTCGATGATGCTGAGACTTTGAAATAAATGTAAATCATAGAATAGGACTTGACTAGATACTGAGACTTTTTACATAAATAAATCTTTAAAAAAAAACCAGAAAGAAGTTAACTTCGGTAAACCGAAGTTTGTATACCCTTGCAGTCTGCAATTGGATCATTAAGTCAATCCAATTTGATCACATTATGGCAGCTATATGAACTAGTTGTCCGATCTTAATGAAACTAAATCTGTATTTTTAAATCCGTAAAAAAAAGCTATATCTCGTAATTTTTACAAATACTTTGAGAAACAGATAAGTTTTAATTTGTTTTCATTAATTTTCCGATCATTTCTATGGCAGCTATAGGAAATAGCGGTCTAATTTTAATAAAATTTAAAGTGTATAGCTAAAATATAATTAAAGGATCATATATTTTATTTGAGGCCAATATCTTCAAAAATAGCGATCATATAACATTTTTGCCCTATAGTTACTATGACAGCTATAAGATATAGTAGTCCGATTCCGGTCGTTCCCACATATATACTAGCTGCAATAGAAAGAAGACTATCTGCAAAGTTTTATTCAGATAGCTCAAAAACTGAGAGACTACGGACATGGATCGACTCGGCTGGTGATGCTGATCAAGAATATATATACTTTATGGGGTCGGAGAGTCTTTCTTCACTGCGTTGCAAACTTCTGGACAAAATTATAATACCCTGCAAGGGGATAAAAATATTATATATTATATATATATATATTATATATTATATATTTCATTATTATGTGTTTAAGTCAGTTGATGTTTTTTGTTTCACAACGTGAATCCCCTTTAACCCTTCCTAAAAAATCCCCTAATTATTGAATAGAAATTAATTAGTTGTAATATCTTAACTTAAACATTTTAGTGTAATTTACCTAAAGCTCAGTGAATTCCCCTCCAGTGGTAAATTTTTAAAAAGGTTCTTTTCAGGTCAAAATATTTGCATTGAATGGGTAGCAATTGAATAAGAGAGAATTAATTTATATCAATATATTATAAATTTATAATAATACTAATTGATTTAATTATATTACCAATAAAATAAAATTTGCATGAATAAATACCTACCATAAAAAATATACCAATTAATTCAGTACTACAGTACTATAGCTTCTTGGACCATTGACTTAATTCAGAACCTGGAAAGAAAGTATGAAATTCTTAATTTAACAGTCGCTTTAGCTGAGATTTATTCAGTAATGATCATTAAAGTGAAGATCAAGGAATCAACCCCAGAATGACAATCAACAAATAAATCTCGAAATCTCCAGAGATTCCTATCCCCAGCGAAGAGCGGCAATTATCCAGCCGTAGCAACTTTCTTTTTCATTGCGGATAATGCCAACCTTGAGAAATGTCTAAATTTACCACGCCGGACAATCCCCTTCTTTGGGAACAAAGTATGGGGGGCACTACAGAAATTCCCTTAACCACGCTAATTTTGGTAGCCCCCCAAACGGCGGCGTAACAAATTATTGCATTTAAAAATAATTTCCTTTAAAAATAAACTTAATGAAACAGCGCGTGATGTGCAATTGACACGAAGAGGGCTTGTGGAGTGGATATTTGCTCCAGGGATTCCAACGGCTACTGGCTACGCTGCACGCACTGAACCCGATCGTGGCTCCGAATCCGGATCGAGATCGCGATCGCGATCGGGATCGGGATCGGTATAGGGAGTACGGGGAATGGTTGAGTAAACCCATAATTATCCGTGGGCACCGGCGTCGTGTCATGAGAAAACGTTTATGGCGCAGCCACAGCTCGCAATTTGCCGGGCAGATTTCGCAGCTGCCGCTGGTGGGTCCCCCCGAGAGATCGGTGGGCATTATAATTAATCAAGAAATGTATGCACAGAAATCAAAAATAATCACCAATGCCTGCTCGCACTAGCACTCGCTGGAGCCCAGGCTGACGCCCGCGGTGTGATGAGAAAGTGTTGCAGTTGTTGAAAGCCATGGCCCAGGGCCAATTCCCGCTGATGACAGCCGACTGCGGCGTCAAGTGTCCGACATTATCGCACTCATCATCATCATCATCGCCAGCACCATCCTCCCCATTCCCACACCCAGTCACCCAGTCGCAGGCATCGCGATAGCCCAAACAACAAGGCGCAACAATTTGGCATTACATGGAAATTGCAGTCGATATTAGCTGAAAGGGGCCCAAACTTGAATCCGAGATGGGCCCGGGCTCCGATGGGCCGGTCTCCTTGTCTCGCACCGTTTAATTAGATGCCGCGTCAACAAGGTGCTAAATGGGCTGCCATTACGCGGCTGCCAAGGAGCCTGGGCTAAGGCCGCGTGGGCTGGGCGGATGCTCCACCACACAGCGAGAAATTATTACAAATTTGGTAGGGAATCGAAGCAAAAAAAGGTTGTGATTTGCCATATCTACAAGCTTAGACAAGGTTTAAACTATGTATGTATATCTCAAAATATTTTTAAGTCTAAGTAAAGACATTAAGTAAAGAATTAAGTCCAAGGGTTAGAAGGGGCCTCGTACGTATGTTTCCTCCTAGAATTCCCAACGGTATCTAACGGCAAACTATTGAATTTCACGCTTAATGTTAAAGTTGGCCCACATCGGATTCTAATGAGGAAGAAGGCTCCTTCTGAAACAACTGGGCAGGATCTTTGTGTGTTGTTGGCATAAAGTTGTCTTTATTAATTACTTTAAAACCAGCGGCTCTACCTCTACTCGGCAAGAATCTTTTAACTACAAATTATAGGTTCTTAAAGATGTTTTTCTCAGTACACCGATTCTGCTCCTGTTACCGAAAAATGAAAGCTAACCGGGGCTGCAACCAGCTGTCGGAGGAGCAGCACCACCCGGGGGCATGACTTGCTCTCGATGTTCGATGTGCTCACCTCGTTGACTCCTCGTCCGGTTGTCCGTGTGTCCGTCTGTCCGCCTGTCCGGCAGTGCTGATTATGCAGAGGTGATAATTGCAGTGTCCGGCGCGTCAAGATTTATTTTTTGAGCTTTAACGATGTGTTAAAATAAATTGCATATGTGCATGGCGAGCGATCGGTTCGCACTCTCCTCGTGAAAACCCACAAAACGTCGCGCCTGTGTACATAAAAGTTTAATGGGCGCCTGCCTGGTGCATCTGCCCAGGCCCTGTTATGTATGGAAACGGCCCCATCTTACCCCATGCCCCAGCGTGTAATTGCGAGCGGGCTTATTAAAATATCAGGGAGTGTGCCCATAAATCGCTTAAAGACTTTCTAAAAAATCGCAGATTTATTGGCCAAGCCAAGTTCAATCTCTGTGCGTGTCTCTTTTTTTTTTTTTACTTTCATACTGCCAACTAACGGTCGGCGCTGCGATCGTAATTCAATATTCACCAATATATAGTATGCAGAGAGCCCCCCGTCTAACCTCAAAAATGTCCGTCTGCCTTCCAGTGAATTCTGCTTCACCTCTGGCCGAAGAGATTTCTGGTGGTAATCGGAGAACGGCGAGGATATCGTATGTATTTTTTCGACTTGCCTGTTGCGTTTTTCTGCCTAATCAGTCGTGAATAATTTGCAGCTACTGTGTACGCCCCGGGATCGAGATCGGGATCGGTATGGGGATGGGGCTCCTTCCGCTTGGCTAAAGCGTGTCTGCAACATATGGCTCCCTCCATCCAACTCCAACTCCCGGCCGCCTGTCTACAGCTGTAAAAAGTCTGGCTCTGGCTGCACTTTGCATTTCTCGAACACTTTTTCGGCCCAGCCGTTCTTTTTTCGGGTGTAGCACGTGCTTCAGTGCACACATGACACCGAATCAGAGTCCGATTTTTTGGGACAGGAAGTCAGAGAGTCACCAGGGATAGGGCAAGGTGCTATAGAGCAGGGGGAATCCTATAGAAAACTGATTTTTGGGTGAGATACTAGCTAATAAACTAATCCAACTGTTACATATTAAATAAAAAAATAATTTGTGTTTAAAACATTTATTAAATTTCCTTATCTAGCATGAGTACTTTATTTTTAAACATTTTTAAGGCACGTGCCAATTTAGGTGCTTTGCTTAAAAAACCTTGAGTTTATTGTGGTCACTAAGCACATCTCAGAAAGGATGTGTAGGTTCCACCATGAACCACTTAACCAGAAACTGGTCACAATCTCTGGATTAGGCAAACCCATTGAGCACTCAGAAAGCTTAACTCGCCGACTCGAGACCGAGACTGGCCTTTGTTTTAATGGCACTTTTCCCCGAAATCCGCAGCTCTGTTTTTGTCCATCATCAATCCGGTGCGGATGCCACCAACGAAGTTGGCCAGAACCCACAGCCAACCTCCAGCTGCCAGCAGCAGAGGGACATCCGTCCAGCTCACTTCCACAAGAAATTCGGCAAATCATGAAAGCTCCCGATTCTTAGAACCGAGCCAGCCTAGAAACTCTATCTAGTCAGCGGAGACGGAGCCGGCGAGGGCAGGCAAGCGCTCATTGATTTTCGAGGCGGCTTTTTGATCTTCCACCGGTCGTATCCATGGGATTGATCGACTGCCAGAGCAGCTCATCGACAGCTGTTTCGGCCGTGGCCGTGCCAATGGATGTGGATGTGGAAGGAAGGTCTCAAATCGCGAAAAAGGTTTGAAAGCTTGCGCATGCGCCAAACGTTTGGTCAGCGTTTGGCCAATAAAAATCCCTTTTTCTGGGACAGTTGGCCTTGTCGGGAACTGAATGCCAATGCCAACTGCTATTGTATTTATATTACAAAGTCTACATGGGTGTGTGTGCCAGCTCCAGCAGCTGTGGTTCTCCAATCATAACAGAATATTATATTACATTCATCTAGCTAAAAGATTTACTTGGTTTTAAGGTCTATTATAAAAAACTATCAATGGGATAAGAGGTATGTAGAAATAAAGCGGTATACCTTTTGAAGAGTAAAGAATAAATAGTAAAACTAACTAATAATCGAATACACATTACTCTAACTTACCTTTATATCTTTTTAAATAAAAACTTATTTTATTGGTGAATATATTCTAATTTCAGTAAATGGCTAAGTATTTGTTAGTACCAATTAAAATTAAAAGGACTCTTATCCCTAGAAAAAATACGCCTTTTAATTTATTTTTTATTATCGTACCAAAATTTGGTACTTTTAAACAATGTTTTTGTTTGATATCAGAAGATTTGGTTTAAATCTCCTCACTAAGTGGACTGCCGTCCACTGTGATAAATAAATGGTTTATGATTTCTTTATTTCTGTTGCGTTTTGATTATTTCCCTAATTTCATTTTTATACCCATGCAGAGGGTATTATAATTTTGCCATGATATTTGAAACGCAGTGAAGGAGGCATCTCCGACCCCATAAAGTATATACATATATTCTTGATCAGCATCACCAGCCTAGTCGATCTAGCCATGTCCGTCTGTCTGTCGGTTTCTACGCGAACTAGTCTCTCAGTTTTGGGCTGAAATTAGCATAGTCTTATTTCTTTAACACGCAGTATATATCTCTGTTTTTCAACGTATTTCTATAAATTTCTAGATATAGCATTTTTTTAAGGTTTTAGAATTATGGTTTTAATTTCATTAAGATCAGACAACTATGTCATATAGCTGCCATAGAAGCGATCGGTCGATTTATATGAAAATGTAAAGTTCTACATGTAAAATGTAAAATTTACAAAATTCGATATTTTTTCAACATTACTAAAATAAATCGATTTTTAATGATCCAATTACAGACTGCAAGGAAGTTAGCTTTCTATCTTGTTTTTATTAATGCAGGCGATCAAATAGACTTAAAATGTTAATATGTACAAATTGGCAATGGATCAAAGCACACAAAAAGATTAAAACTAAAAAAATTGTTTTAAATTTTTATTTGTTTTTGTAAAAATAAAATATATTTTTGTAATTAATTTTCGTTTAAAATAAATACACCCATCTTTGTTTTACTTTTTTTAATATGTTTTCTTTAGATTGATGATTTCTTTAAACTGAAAATAAAAAAAAATTTGTAATATATTTGAAATCATTTAACTACATCTTGCCTCGTCGTCGCTCGTCTAATTTAAAAGTTAAAAAAAAAACGGCATAGGGAAAGTATGACTGAAAAAGGTGTCGTGAGCGAAATGTAGCGTGCGACAGTGATTTAAATTAAATTTAAACAAATCTATCCAATAGTTTTGAGTCTTACAAAATATTTTTAACTAACTTTTCAAAATTAATTGCATATAAATCTTCGTTACCGTTTGGCTGAAATGAGTGTTTAAACTGTCTTTCGAGAAAGTGACTTCTCTCTAAGTAGCGTTCGAATGCCTTAATTTTTTGAGATTATCTTGGAAACGAAACATTTCCCGAAATCAAATTATTGTCCTAACTAAGAGCTAAGAGTTTCGCTTTTTGTCAAAATAAAATAAAATCTTGGCACATGTTTTTTACTGTGATTGCGTACGAATTTTGCATTCGACATCAGAGAATTACCCATATGTAAAATTGAAAGCAGCAGGGTCGGAATATTGTTTCTAATTAATTTTACTTACTTCTTCATTTGTTGTTTCGAAATTTAAGTCCATATTTATACTTAAAATAATTAATAGGTCCCATTTTTAACCAAAACTGTACACATATTGGATTCTTACTTGGATTTGTTTTATAAATCGTTTCGATACATGATTCTTAATCAGAAATCTAACAGAAAATAAATGCTAAAGGTATCAAAAATTTCCATAAAAACCTAAAATTATCCGGGGAAAGGGGGAAGGAAGCAAAGGGGTGAAGGGAAAAGGGGTTTAACAATGCACTGATTCATATTCTGGCGATACGTGTAGGCACGGCATATGCATACGCGACATTGAGCTAGGCAACTAAATAAATATCAATCTGTTTGTGTTCCGCATTCGTTCGTATTGGGTTTAAGTTAGGGCTCAGTCCTGGATGGAGGGGGAGAGTTTTTCACAGCAGGCGAGCCAGCCAGTCGGTGAGCGGACTCAGCTCCTGATCCTTGGCGGAGGCCTCCACGAACTGGACATTCTGGGCGATGTGAGAGAACTCAAAGTCGCGTCCCGGCTTGCCCAGAGTGATGGGCTTGTTCACATCGTCGTCGCCCACGGACTGCAGCTTCCGGCTCCTGGTGTCGCGCACCGTGTTCAGCTCCTTCTCCAACAGACTCTTGATCACCTGTGCGCTCTTGGCCGTGGTCTGATCCTGCTTGTTGCAGAGCACCAGGACGGAGCAGGGCTGCGTGGCACTGTCCGCAAGAATTGTGTACAGGGAGCTGCAAAGGCAGTCGGATTAGCAAATGTCTCGCGAGGAAAACCAGCTCAAACTCACTCCGCCACATCGCGGATGTCCTTTTGGGCCGTAACCGAGTCCACCACGAAGACAATGCCCTTGGCGCGGTGCTTGTACAGCTCGAAGCACTTGTCCCGCACCCTGTAGTGGCCGGGAATGTCCACTAGCCGGGCGGATGAGTTGCCCGCCTGGTAGTCGCCCACGTTCTCCTTAATGGAGGTGAAGGTGGCCGGGAACTTGCCGTGGAGCAGCTGCATGAATATGGCACTTTTGCCGGATTCACTTAGTCCGGTGAGCAGGAAGTCCTTGCGGCCAGCCGAGCGGCGTCGCAGGATCACAAAGATGGCTAGGAAACAGAATTTAATTGGCATTTAATACAGTAATTCCAGGTCCAACTAAGACTCCCGGGGACCAAAGTCAACCAACCACGTGGCCTACTCACCCACGGCGATGAAGCCCAGCAGCAGGGCCACCAGGATGGGGCCTGTGTCGATCTCGCCCAGCTTGATCTGCTTCCGCTCTCGCGCATTTTCATTTAGTTTGTCCATTTTCGGCTAACAAAAACACTAAACAAATCGGAATCGGGGGAAAATGACACGCATACACACGCCGAGTGTTTGGCAACACTGGCGAACTCGGTAGTGTTGCGAAGCCCCGCTAGGGTAATGGCGCAATATTTAAATACTCATTATTTTGAAAATACATTTAATTTGGGTGTTTTCGTTCTTACAAAACTGGGACGTGTTACAATGTAGTGATAATGCGTGGTGAAGCTTAGCGAACCATAACAAAGTACATAGTTTAAACTTTAAAGTGTCGGGCATCTTCTAAAAGCTAAAATAGACCAAGGTATTCTGCAGAATAAATCACGCTCCGCGGTTTTTAACCAATCCGTAGATGAGCCGGAAGGTCAGGTTGCAGGAGAAAGCCCAGGCGGGCACGGAAATCGCATTGGCCACACCGGTGGGAAAGCTGAGGAGCCCCGTGAACGGCGCCAAGCTTATGCCCTCGTCGATGACCATTACAGGCGTGCCGCGATTCCGGACGCTCACGATCACTGTGATCAGGGAGAGCAGCACCTTGGAGCCGTAGAACACCGCCGTGTCGATGCCCATCCGCATCAGGTTCTCCACGCCGCGGGCGGACTTCAGCTTGGCCTCCGCCTCCGTCACTTTGCGCTCGGCGCGCATAATTTTAATGGTTCTGGCATATTCGCCAGAGTGCTCTGCATTGCGCACCTCCTCCACCTGTTCTCGGGCGGAGTCCACCTCCTTTTGCAGCTGCGTCAGCTCCGATGATCTCCTGGCGCCCCACAGACGAGACACTTTGAGCTGCGGAGCAAGGGGTCGGGCTATAATTAGGCGGGTTTAACGTGGACGGGTGGCACTCACGTAGTTCCGTATGAAGTCTGGCAGGATTGTGTTCAGCAGGCTGAGCAGCGCGATGAGAGCGAAAAGTGTCATGGCTTTATGTCAGTTTTTGTGTTGAATTAGGGGAAATTGTTGCCAGTTTGTGGTTATTTGTGAAGGAAAAACAAAATAGTTAAGGTAGTGTTGGAAAGCGACGCTGTTAGAATCAGCTGGCAGCTCGAGACAGAGTCGTTGATAAGGGGATTGCCTGAAATCGAATTTACGACTTGTTGCTTCGAAATAGTTTGGAAAACTCCTGAGCCTGAGAGCTGCGGAATTTGTTAGTCACTGTTAATAAAACCGTTATGAGTTTTCTATGCTTAGTTCTTCCTACGCCCCTGCTCCGGAGCTATAAACAAGTTGGCAGGGCTGTTGGCCATTACATTAGTGTTGGGCAACGCTGGCAACTCCAAGCAGCGGGCAAACCGAACACCTGAAATTAATTCGCGTTGCTTAGATTTATGTCTTCAGCATTTTCTTCTCCGCCTAAGCCACAAATAAGAGATAATATGAAGGAAGATGAAGAGGGCATTATGTCGCCAACCAACAAAAAGAAGAAGGAGTGAGGAAAGCATGTATATCGGGAAAGTATCAAGCACTCAAACAAGTCTCCTTCCAGCTCGCCGAATGACACTGTGTCCTTTGACCAGTTCAAGAAGCTAATACAAAACCTGCCCGATATATGCGTCGAAGTGCAGCGGGACGGAGTCGCCAAAACTCTGGACGAGTGCGCCCTTTGGTACTACAAGTCTTTCTACACAGATCCCCAAGTGCGCCAGAAATATCCATACAAGCTGAGAGCCTGTCCCATGAACATCAGGGATAAGTTGCTCTGGTTGCCGGAATCCGAGCCAGAAGGTGGTGTAAAGGTTAAGACAAGGTATGTGGCACCCATTTCAAGAAGTTTCCCTTGCTAATTTCCACACCTCTTTCAGGATGGGCACCTTCATCTTTCCCGTGTCCTTTTCTACCTTCAAGAGCTGCGTCAACGTGAAGAAGGTGCTCGGGCTGATTGTCATGACTAAGGAGGAACGACAGGCGCTTCTGGCTGATGAAAAGCAGTGTCATGTCATCCTGAAAAAGTTCTACAACTCGTTCTACATGTTCCCCGATCGGCCATCAACCAACATTTTTGGCAACACATCGCCGTCGCTCTTGTCGCAGTTGCTAGAACCGGGCAAGCCCCTGGATGAAATGGCCATTAAGTCTTTGGAGAAGTTAAAGGCAGATAGGTGAGCGAAAATGATTAAATACCTAAAATGCATATCGAAAATGTTCCCTTCCATGCTTCTCAGACCCCCCATCGTCCGCTTTGAGGTGTTCAAGGAGCACTTGGCCAACATATACGACATTGCGTGGCAGCTGAAGCTGCACGACAGGCAGTACGTATCGTTGGGCTTTGAAAAGTGCGCCCGTGCCTTGTATCTGGCCTTCTACCTCACGCCAGAGATCCGCGATAAATATGCCTTCAAGTGGCGGCCTTGCAGCGAGGACATGCTGAAGCGCCTGCTAACCATACCCAATAAGGAGGCAGCCGAGGTGCTGCGGCGGAACATGTCAGAACTGGATGCCAAGGATAAGCAAACACTCGGGATAGATGACGACACATCGACGCCAGAGAAAGATGAGCCAGGATCTGCACCCAAAAAGAAGGAAAATCAGGATAAAAATCCTAAAGCTGCAGGAAGTCCTGAAGGGGACTTGGGTGAACCACCGAAGGAACACGTAATGAGCTCTGAAGAAATATCCAGGCTTTTCCTGGAAGACTCCTTTCCAGATTCAGAGTAAGTAGTTCTCGGTTATCAAACCCACAAGTCTCGGCTTTTTCTACCCGGTACAAGGGTATTATAAGTTAGTGCCAACCGAGAATGTATGTAACAGGCAGAAAGAGGCATCTCCGACCCCATAAAGTATATATACTCTTGATCACCATCACCAGCAGATACGATTTAGCCATGTCCATCTTTCCGTCTGTCCGTCTGTCCGTGTTAAACAAGAGATCTCAGAGACTATAAGAGCTAGAGTTACCAAATTTTGTGACAATATTGGAACCTGTTGCAGGCAGATCAAGTTTGTTTTAAAATTTGGCCACGCCCACTTCCTCCCCCGAAAATCGTAAAAAACTTTATATAAGCTATAGTCGTAATTTTTGGCTTAAAGTAAATAAATTAAATAAATATGTAGGCATTTGCAGATGTTTTCTGAAAATTTGAGTAAAATCGGTTGATAAACATGGAAGTTATTAAATAATAAAGTTTCTGTGTATGCTGCTTCTTCTGAGCGGCTACAAAGTAGCGAAAAAAGTGTTGCGTGCTTTCGGGCGCAGTATTAATTCGTAAGCTGCGTGTTTTTTCCGTGTCCGTGTGCTATTTAATTTCACGCACAATGCTTTGAGTACCGGGAATCACACAGTAGGTCACACTTGACTGTAGCTTTCTCACTGGTTTCTATTTTTACAGGGAGGAACCTTTCCAGACAGACATTGAAGTGGATGTCGGCAGGTAAGATAATAGGTTATATAAAAGCTTTCTTTGGATGCAATATGTATCTTTCAGACTCGGTCGCTTCATGCATCCCGTATCCTTTGAAACTTTCCGGCGGTGCATTAACTATCCAGAGATAATTCGACCTGTTCTCAAGCTGGTCACTCAAACTGAATCTGAGCTGGCTGCGTTAATTGCTCATCCTTTTAGTCCGCTTTGCGAAAAGACCTTCCGTCGATATTATTGTCTCTTCTATGTTTTACCCGAAGTTCGCCAACGTTATCCATATCGATTCTCCTGCTCAGATCCTCAAGTCTTAGAAAGGCTAACCGAATATGCAAAACCGCTCGATGAGAGGGCCATAAGAACACTGAAAGAAGCCACATATAGGTCGAAAGAAGCCACAATTAGGTCCAAAGACGCCACAACTTGGTCCAAAGAAGCCATAAATGCGGTTCCTGCTCAACAAAGCAAGAATGACTCAGCGAATGAGGATGTAGTTGTAGATCAGGAATGTGAAAATAGCGATAACCTGGAGATGGAAAAGTTAAATGAAAGGGAAATCAAGGAAAATGAGATTCAGCCAAAGAAAACTGCTCTTTTTCCTGTAACGTTTCACATTTTCAAGGGTTATGTGAAGAACTTGAACGAAATTCTTCAGCAAATGAAGCTCTGCGACGAGTACACAAAAAAATCCGAGGCCGAGTGCGCTGAGGAATACTATGAAGGATTTTATACCTCACCAGAAATCCGTAAAAGGTTTTTATGTAAATTCAGACCCTGTCCCGCCAGGATGCGGGATCTGCTTCTCAGTTATGCTCAGAAGCCGCAGCTGGAAGACTCTTCACAGGAATCACAGGAGTCTGACTTGGACGTAGAGTATATTTCTGACGTAGAAGTGGATATCTGCAATAATATATTGGAAAGAGGAAGTAAAGAAGATGCTTCGTCGGAAGACCTAATGAGTATTCAAGCGGAGGAAAGTAAATATGTGGTAGATGAGAAGAAAACCCCCGTATATCCCGTCTCATTTCAACTATTTAGAGGTTCAGTGGCAAATCTCAAGGAAATAGTCAGTCAAATGCTAGACTGCGATGATTACCAGGGTAAATCCGAGGAAGAATGTGCCCAGGACTACTACAAGGGTTTCTATGCTTCGCAAGAAATGCGGGATAGGTTTCCTTACCAACTCAAGCCATGTCCTGCCAAGATGAGGAAAATGTTGATCAGTTTTCCAGCAACAGAAGGAGGAGAACCTCTCACGGAGAAAGACAACCAGAACTTTTGCAATTCTCCTGAGAAACATGTCGAGGAAGGTGCCGAGAAAATCGAGGGAAACATTGAAGTAACCGAAGTTGATAATGTGGAAACCAAACAGTCTACGCCCCAAAATCAAACAACCCTCAATGCTCAGCAGCCTGCAGCTTCGCTTAACAAGGGATCAAGGTAAGGTTCGGAAGGCAGAACGTTGTGCGAATTTTTTATCTAATCCCTTTTAGCATCAGGTACATATATCCCGTACCCTTTACAACCTTTCATCGGTTTGTCAACTATAATGAGCTCAAAGTGGCTCTGGCCAAGGACATAGTCCTGAGATTTAAGCAACCAGAAAAGCTCACGGAAATCCTGGGGAATGAAATGAGTTGCCTGCGCCTACTGCGACTCTATTATAAATCCTTCTACACTAACAAGGAATTTCGAAGCATGTTTAAATATAACTTCAACGCTGCGCCACCGGAGCTGGCCAACAAATTACTTGAAATGGCAAAGCCTGTCTGTGACAGGCCCGAGCTGGAGCCTAAGTCCCAGCCCAAGCCAGGAGAAGATACCGTGGCCCCTGGCCCATCTCAGCCACCTATCGCGTTGAACGTATTTCTAAAAACCATGCACCTCGAGGATGTGGTAAGAGGAATGCAGCAAGAGCCCGAATACTCCAAAATGAACGAGGATGAGTGCAAACTACTGTATTACAATGCCTTTTACTCCGAGCCCAGCATCAGGGACAAGTATCCGTATAAGCTAAAGCCATGTCCGGCCGGATTAAGGGACAAGCTCTTGATGATTCCTCCCCAGTTCCAGTCGGATAATTTGAGTCATCATTCGCATTCCTCGGCTAATCTCCAAATCAGGGAAGCGGAGCATGCAGGGTGAGTTAATTATTTTGATTTGACAGAATTTTAGAAGCTTAAAGACTTTATTTGATCAATTTTGTCGCTTACATCCTAAATTATCGATTTAACTAATGATATTAGTGCCCCAATGATCAGTATTAATTCTGACACAGCCATTCTCGAAGACAGTCCAGAATCCATGTCCAAGAGTAAAGGTCCTACTTGGTTAATCAAAGCTGAAACTTCAGCAAGATTAATTGAAGACGTTTTAACAGAAAGGGAACC
The DNA here is from genome assembly GCA_008042535.1 of Drosophila tani. NCBI lineage: Eukaryota > Metazoa > Arthropoda > Insecta > Diptera > Drosophilidae > Drosophila > Drosophila tani. The sequence goes on from VNJO01000089.1 coordinate 118,394, forward strand.
AGAGAAGAGTCCAGATCCAGTATCGGTACCTGATGAGACTCCGAAAAAAACCTTTGTGGAAATCGAAGATGAAGATAGCGAGACTGATATAATTTCTATTGAGGCAAGCTCAGACATGTCGTCAGGTGAGCTTCTAAGTTGTATTTCTTCCATTCCCTAGAGTAAGCTTACCTTTCCCTACCCTTACAGATAGTGAAAGTTGTCCGCCTACTCAACTCAACACCTCGAACGTGGACGTACATTCCCAAGTGCCCGACGCTCCACTTGATCCATTAGCTTCCCAGACGGAGAAGCTGCCCTTTATCAAGCAGGAACCCATCAAATTCCTCGACAATTTGCGCGGCACCTGCACTTCGGATGATTGCCAATGGGAGCAGGATACTTTGGAAGAGCAAATAGTGAATCTGAGTGAGGGGGATGGTTCTAGCTTGGCCTGTTTCGCCATTCCAAAGCCATCATGTCAGTTAGAGAATCTCAGCCAGTAGAAAAGCATCGATTGCTTCGCAGAGCATACTGTACCGATCCCGAAGAACAGCCTGCGCCATGCTCTGAAGTTCCAGAGACCAATGTAACCCCACCGCCGGTCCTTCAATCCAATCTACCATTTTAAAATCGGACCATCTGCAAAATCCGGTTTGAAATCCCTTTTAATAGCGCACTGCCTCGCCCCTTTGACTATCCACCACATAATCCACGACAGGATCTATGAAATCTTATGCGGCTAGAGATTATGCCACCAAGGATTGGGCCACTTGCAGCGAAATCGGAAGGTAGGACAAGGAAATGGTGGAGTCCCAGGCATAAACTGACCGAGATGGACATCAATCCAGGCATATTGGAGCAAATGGGTGGATTGAAGGAGCTAATGTGTTGAACTTGATTAAACCTTATGCAAATAAATCTTGTTAAAATATAATTGAATTAAGCTTTCTTTTGTTTTTTGAATATTTTTATATTATTATTATTATTATTTATATTTTTATACATACATACATACCCTGCAGAACCAGTCATAAACATTTCATCAACATGCATCACAAAAACTTCGGTTTTGTTGATCAATCATCGATGAAAATACTAATGAAATTAACATTGGCATGTCGCAGGCTGTCATCAGTGACAAATTCATCGATGATTCATTAACTTTTCATAGACGGAAACTTTTTTCACCAACAGTTTAGGCCAAAAATGCATAATACATTAAAAAATAATGGTAAATGTCAAAAGTTAACATTTTTGGGGTTAGGATATGATATTTTCATTGAATTTGCCATAACTTTTAGAATGTGTACTGGATTTAAATATATTTGACATTAACTCTTCAAGAACAATGGTATCTTTAGATCTGTTTACTAAAAAAACCTTAAAACTTCCTTTTTTTATATTTTTAAAAAGTACATTAAATCTAGCTATTTAAAAACTAGCTAAAAATAATGCATGTAAGTGCTTATATCTTCATTAATAAAGCTCTGACCATAAAGAGCCGTATGTTGTCGGAAAGGTGTGTACATTGCCTTTTGGATCGCACAAATTTGAAATTTGTTGGACTAACGGTTTTCGATATTTTTAGCGTAATATAAAAAATCTGGTTTTTCGCAAATACATATCTCCAAAACGGTTCTTTGAAAAATTTGTATAATGAGCTCAACGTGTTCAGCGTCTCAAAATTAGGCGTAAAAAGTGAATCTACACGTTTATATATTTTGGCTGTAAACTAGTGTAATATATAGTTTTTTTTATTTGTTTACTTTACTTTTTTTTCTGGAAGATGGGAAATAGTGAACGAATTCATGAAATACAATCAAACCCCTTAAAATTCAACACTAACCTACGCCCCTGGCCATGCCCTGGCCATGCCCTAAACAAGTTGACAGGCCTGTTAGCCACTGCAGTGTTGGGCAGCGCCGACCGCTGCCAGCTGAGCCGGCAAAACAAAAACACATTCTGCGCCAAGTTTCTTGAATATTCCATGGTTTTATTGAAACGAAACTCATCCACCAACCGATGACGAACTACAATCATGGAGGATAGAAACGAAGAGGTGAGACTGGGAACCAACCAAATAGAGTAACTTACAAGCGATTTACTCCACAGATTGAACCCTGCCGCAGTATCGGCCCCCACGAGCTGGACGTGGTGAAGAGCCAGGCGGTGATCAAGCTGTCGCCCGTGCCGCTGCCCGCGCACTTCAAGCGGCTGGAGTGCAACACGAACCTGAACCTGCCGCCGCTCAACTGGCTGACCACGTCCCACAGCAGCCACGGCCTGCACCAGGCGCTGTACCAGAGCGCGGGCTTCGCCAGCTTCCGCCTGGGCCAGATGTTCCCCGACTGCGTGGGCGAGGTTGATGTGGTGAGCGACGCAGAGAACATAAAGCAGCTGCTGAAGCTGCCCTACAGCGCGCAGAGCGCCATCAGCATGGTGGTGCACAAGGTGGGCAACACGCTGCTCCTCGACGAGTTCGACATCCAGAAGTATCTGCTGCGCAAGGCGGACGACGACTGGAAGTGGCTGCGCACGTTCATCCTCGAGCACGTCCTCACCTACGGCGACACGCAGCACAACTACTGCCTGAAGGAGAGGTCGCGCGAGGCGTTGCAGACGAAGAACCTGCTGTCCAAGTTCCTCTACCACAGCCTGAAGCAGACGGGCGAGGAGTTGGACTACGATGTGGCCACCGCCACCACGCCCACGCAGCTGACCAGCCGGAGGCAGGGGCTGCCCATCACGGGACCCGTTCTGCCCGAGCCCAAGATCGAGGAGAATGTGCCGGACCCGAAGTCCAGTCACGCCTTCAACCGGAACGTGGTCTGGACCTTCGAGGACATACGCATGCTCATCGGCACCGACATGCCCATCTTCGGGGGGCCCAACAGGCCGTGCATCAGCCTGCGCCTGCGGGACGCCGCCCAGCCCATCAACGTGCTCACCGGCATCGACTACTGGCTGGACAACCTGATGTGCAACGTGCCCGAGGTGGTGATGTGCTACCACCTGGACGGCATCGTGCAGAAGTACGAGATCATCAAGACTGAGGACCTGCCCTACCTGGAGAACTCGCAGTTCTCGCCGCAGGTGGTCCGCAACGTGGCCCAGAACATCCTGGCCTTCCTCAAGGCCAACGCCACCAAGGCGGGCCACACCTACTGGCTGTTCAAGGGGCGCAACGACGACGTGGTCAAGCTGTATGACCTGACCACCCTCTGCCAGAGTCAGAGCCAGAGCCAGGCGGCGGCCGAGGAGTCCGAGGGTGGGCAGCCGCAGCAGCAGGTCAATCCCTTCACCGTTCCCGTGGGCATGCTGCTCTACTCGGTGGCCCGGAACATGAAGAACACGCTGCCGCGCATCAGCCCCAAGGCGGCGGGCAACATACGCGCCCTGCTGGACAACTGCATCAAGCTGCTGCCCAAGGAGCAGTATCCGCAGATCGTCAGCTCCTCGCACTACATCCTCTCGGATCTCCATGTCCCCGCGGGCATCGATCCCAAGGCCCCCAAGTTCGAGGAGGACTCCGACGACCAGTCCCTCTACGACGACGACGAGGAGGACGACGAAGACGAGGAGGATGACTATGAGGACGAGCCACTGGACTATCCCAGTGATCCCGCCGAGAAGAAGAGCTACCAGAGCAGCGAGCAGGGCGGCGGCCGGGCCAACGTGGCCGTGCGTCACATCTGTGACGCCCTCCGCGACTTCAAGTCGCACGCCAAGAAGGCCAAGCCAGCTCCGCTCCTGGCCACCACGGCCGAGCGCTGCAGCATATCGCTGGAGCACATCAGCTCGGGCCTCTCCTGCCTGCAGTACTTCAACGGGAGCCAGGAGGAGAAGCTCAAGGAGTCGGAGACGCACGCCAAGCAGGAGGAGAGGCAGCGCATCCTGCACGAGGAGCAGAACCCCAACATGGCCAAGCCCTTCAGCGCCATCCCGCTGCCGTACGAGCAGCTGAAGCTCGGCCAGCAGCCGGCGGCGGTGCCGGTCGCACCCAAAAAGCCCAGCTCCAGCTCCAGGGCCAAGCGGAGCAAGTCCAAGGAACTGGCCACCACTGCCACCTCCAAGTCCAAGTCCTCTACGGCTCTGAGCGCCAAATTCAACTCGCAGCACTTTGGCTCCTGGAACGTGCACCTCAAGCTGCTGCTGCTGGAGAAGGCCTGTCTGACGTTCGCCACGCTGGCGGAGCAGCACTACGAGTCCCGCAGCTACGGCTCCACGCTGCGCGCCATCGAGCTGGCCTGCCGCTGCCAGCAGGTGCTCAACAAGTACATGGCCAACGTGGTCTCCCAGTACAGTTGCCTGCTTGGCCGGGCCGGCGACTGCTTCTTCCAAATGTCCAAGCACTGGGAGGAGATCGAGGAGTACGAGCAGCAGTACGAGGAGCAGGATGCCTCCGTTCGAGTCATCAGCGACGAGCTGACGCTGGAGCTGGAGGGCGAGGAGGAGGAGCTGCCCAGCCTGGCGCCGGTCAAGAACGTGGAGCAGGTGATGCTGCACAGCTGCCAGTGCTACGAGCAGGCCCTGGAGCATGCCCAGAAGGCGGAGAGCAACGAGCTGCTCCGGCGGCTGGGCAACGTGAGGAACGAACTGGGCTTGAAGTACATGTACTGGGCGCAGGGTAAGTCGAGCTTTGGCTTCCTTAAGCTAGATCCTATCCCTTTCTGCTTCACAGAGGAGTACAGCGAGGTGATGAAGAAGAAGGAGCTTGCCAAACTGGAGGACACACCCGCCTCTGACTCCGCCGATCCCCTCTATGTGAAGCTGACTGTCAACTCATATGACTGCCTGCGTCGTGGCATCGAGGCCTTCACCGCTGTTCAGGACAATGTGAACCTGGCCTTTCTCTACTGCAACATGGGCAGGTTCATGCGTCTGCGGGCCCACCTCACCATGCCCAATGAGAGGTGAGTCTTGGCCTCATCCTGGCTTATCCTCATCCTGACCTTAAATCCCTATCAGCGCCATTGCCTTGGACACCCAAAAGGCCTTCTATAACGAGGCCTTTAGCTACTACGAAAAGGCCAAAGACTGCCTGGACACCAGGAAGGCCAATGCCGAGCTCTGGGACCTGGTCCACTGGGAACTGTCCACTGCCACCTTCACCCTGGCCAAGCAACTCCAAGACTACAGCTCGGCTGACAAGACCAGCCTCGTGGAGGCCTCCAAGGAAGTTCTCGAATTGCTGCAGAAATCCCTAAGACTCTGCGATGTGGAGCATCCGGGAGCGCGCCAAGTGCTCTACAGCTTCAGATCGGGGCTGATACACAAGAGGTAGGTGGGCTCCAGCCTCGAATCACACGAGAATATTTGGTACCAACCCATCTCTTCCAGAATTGCCTCTTTCCACTACTCCCAGCTGCGTTCCCATGGCAGCTGCGACTTCTCCCAACTACCCAAAGCCACCTTGCAGCTCTGCAAGTATCACTACGAGAGAGCCACGCAAATCCTAGAGGCTCTGAAGGAGACAAGCGAGCTGCTGGTGGTGCAGCTGGAGAGGATCTCCCTGCACGAGTTTCTGGCCGAACGTGAGTAGCTATAAGAAGCTACCAGATAATAACTCCAAATAATTTCCCCCTAATTACCTTTAGTTTCCACACACCCCTCACAGAAGATCAAGCAAATGCAAGCGGCTTTGGACATTTGCTTGCAGTGCCAGCTCATCTTTGGCTACGTCATTGATACAAGCAGTGGCCAAGCGGTGGATGATGAGTTCGCCGGCCATTTGATGCTCTTTGAGAGCCGCTTGCAGAACGCTCTGAAGACTCTCACCAAGCTAATGATGACCGGCAAGGACCCGAAGCAGCTGTCCAAGCTGTACAAGCGCATGTATATGGAAACCTTGACTGGGAAGCAGGGCACAGGGGCCCAGCAATGGCCGGCAGCTGGCCCAAAGCATTTGCACACGCTGCTCGGCCGGCTGCGCGCCATGTGCGACGCTCAGCTGGCCAGCGACTAGCCGATACGTACGTGTCTTCTGCCCCAGAAAACCCACAGCCCCCAACCGATCAAATTGTATGCATTGCTCAGGTCGCTTGTTTATTGATGTCTCATCTCAGCCCCGCTGCCCGCAGCCGCAGTCATCGCTGTCCGCCGCCTCCATCTGCAGAGCAAAAGCAGCCAGCAACAGCATCACAGCCACCTCCAGGATCTGCAGAGGGAGAGAGATTACAGTAAACACTACCCCTGATGAACTCTTAATCACTCAATCACACCTTGCAGCGCAGACTTTTCATTTTGTGAGCCAGTTTTCTGTGCTGACCAGCGGCGGCTCGGCTCTTATAAAGTCTGAGGGCTCGGCCCAGACGTGTCGCTCATCTAGATTGTGTTCCGCCTGTTAAGTATCTTGTCCAACAAGCGGACTATATCGGACTTGAGCTGGATACCAGAGGAGAGAGGATGGCACTCTTAACCCAGCTTGAGCTGTCTCTTTAACATTACGCCGCGAATACTGTTAATATTTAATATTTATCGGGTTTGCCTTTTAATAAACATTTTTACTTAATTCCTAAGAGCAAAGCATCTAGTTTGGAGTCCACAATAAAGAAATCTTAAAGAGAGTAAATCCCAGCTTTTTTTACTGCATCCGGAGAAAGATCGGTGGCTGCCTGCTGGATGCTGGGGCCCTGAGCCTGGCCCACATCCAAATAAGTCATTATTCATTATTAAACGTTTGCCCCCCAGCCATTCACAACTAGAGAATTATAAAAAGCTTAGCGCGGCAGTTTGAAAAGTCGCAAGAACGAACGGTTAATTGTTTATAATTTTATTGTAATTTTATCTCCAGTTTTTTTGCTTTTGTATATAAATTATACCAACGCAGCAGAAAGTTCAGGCCACTGCCTTGGCCGGGGTGTGTCATTGAAAAATTGGTGCCATGCTCGCGGCACAGTGGGTCGAAACTATGCGGATCCGGAGCACGAAGAGTCATGCTGTCGGAATCTTACGTAACGGCGGGCTGGGGTCTCGTCTCCGGCAGACGATGGCGTAAGAGCAGACGAGCCGTTTTTGGGCCAGAACCCGAGCTCTTGCCTGGCTGCACGTCTCCGGCGGCGTCTCGAGATTGCCGGACAAAGAGCTGAGACCTGGAGCTGCGTCTCCGGGCAAGCCGCCGCCGAGAGCCAGCTCCGAGAGCCGAAACTTGCATCACTTTCGTTACGTAAGCCTTTGGCGTTTGCCTGGGGATCCGTCGTATAAAAACAAAACAGTTCCCCAGCTGAGACATTAGTTACCTTCGCAACGATCAACTAACCAACTCAGTCTCAGAATGATGAAGTTCATGGTGAGTTTCAATATTCAAAACTATTAGAAAGATCCTGGAGGAGCAGGAGGATCCCTAAAACCCTTTTTAAACATCAAGGAATCGAGAATTAAAGGTTACTTTCTTACCCATCTTGTAGTGCATCTGCATCTGCGCCATTGCCGCCGTTTCGGCCAGTCCCTATGGCGGATCCCGCGGTGGATACGGCGCCCCCGTCGGCGGTTATGCCTACCAGGTGCAGCCTGCCCTGACCGTCAAGGCCATCATTCCCTCGTACGGCGGCGGCTACGGTGGACACCATCAGGGCGGCTACGAGGCGGCTCCTCTGGCCGCAGCCTACTCTGGCGCCCCCAGGTACTCCGGCTCTGGCTATGGCGGTGCTCCGCCAGTCGACCGAGAGGCCATTGCCCTGGCCAAGCTCGCCCTGGCCGCTCCCAGCGCCGGCGGTCCTCTGGTCTGGAAGGAGGGACCTCGCTATGTGGAGCGCTCGTATGAGCCCAGGAGCTACGGACACCGTCAGGAGTACGCTCGCGGCGAGGAGGCCAAGGGTGCTTCCGCGGCGGCTGCCTCCAGCTCCGTGGCTGGCCAGAAGGGATACAAGAAGTCTGCCTACTAAGCGGGGAAACCCCCACAAACAGTGATCCAGTTACTTGAATAAGCGACAAGGCCCAAATAATAAAACCAAGAAACATCAAGACTTAAATTGTGACCTGTGTTTGTTTTTGTTTATTTTATTTAGTTGCTTATTTAATTATTTATTGGGGCAATTTTTTGTTTGGCTTTAACTCTGCTGAATTGGCACGCAACTGATGAGACTTTTGCCATGCAAAAAATATATATGAGAATTGAAGCCACCAGAATTTGGCTTGGTCTGGAAATTAAATGAAAAGCTATTATTCTTGGCTTAAGTTGCAAAGTTAATAAGATTATTTCTTAGGTACAACGTAATTATAGGCGCTTCCATTTATTGAATTAATTTATTCTGTAAAATAAGCTATGGTCTTTTATGGAGTTTTAAGGTTACAACAACTTTAAGAATATTTGTTGGTTTTAATTTACATTAAGACCTTTTTAAATTGCAAGTGCTGTTTAGTTATTGTCTTGTAATATTTGCTCAAACTTATACATTAATTTATTTTACATTTAAAATGTATATCAAATAATTTGTAGTGTTCCAATATAAAGTCAAACCAAGGACCAGCTTATATACAATCCTGTTCCTAAAGACAATATTTCCCAGGAATCAAACTGGTTATATCCAGTTCTAGAACACCCTCGTCTATAATTAACACGTTTTTTTGGACACACCCGATCCGTAAAGCATTACCCCAAGAATGTGGAAAACGGAAAGTCAATTACAACAAATTTAGTTTGTGGAGTTTATTTTAAAAACAACGCGTTCGCCTTCTGAGAGAGAGAGTCGCGTGTGAGTGTGTTTTTTGTGAAACTATCAAGACCGGGACTCGAGCCGGGCGGGGCTCACCTCCGGAACAATGAACACATCGCGTAACCAAGCGATTTTATAATGGCACATGGAAATACATAAATCAAATGTGAGTATATTCCACTCGGCGCGGGCAATTATGAAATGCGGTTTCGGGCTTAAACAGAGCCATGTGTATATAGGTCACGTAGATATCCAGGCTGGAAAATTAGCGTATAAAAGCGGGCGTTGGCTGTCCAGTAAATCATAGTTTGATTGATTACCCCAAACCAACAAAACTAACTAATTCACCATGAAGTACCTGGTAAGTTACAAGCAAACCAGAAAAGGAAGTGGCAGCCAGCTAATCCTTCTCTATCCTTAGATTGTCTGCGTCTCCCTGGCCCTCTTCGCCTACATCAACGCCAGCCCAGTCTACGGCAACCATGGAGGATATGGTGGTGGTTATGGCGGCATCCAGCGCGTCGTCTACGAGGAGCAGCGCCCCTACGGCCGTGGCTACAACAACTATGGTCCCCGGGAGCTCAGGTCCTACGGAGAGCAGCCCAGTGCCTCTGCTGCTGCTGCCGCTTCCGCCGCCGCTGTGAACAAGGGCAGCTACCGCTCGTACGCTGTCCCCAGCTACGTCATCGATGGCGGTGATGTGGGTCACCGTGTGCCTTACGGACATGGCATCCGCGGTGGATACTAATTCGAACTATCGAACACTTGTTCAGTTTCTCGAGTGGCTGTCAAAAGCGAAACTCTGAGAATCGGCGAATAAAAGAACACCTTGAACGCAACGGAAAATATTGAACAAAAATCATATTGAGTCTTGTCTTTGGCGGGGGTTATTGGGTGATTGGGAATACTTTCAGTGGCATACTTTTCAGCGACATTGGCTAAAGACTGTGGGCCTGTCTTGGCTTATATTCCAGGCCAGAGTTGAGCTTTACGGATATTGGGTGATTTTCCCAGAAACCTTTAAATAGAAAACCATAAAACATGTCCTAAACTAAGGTTAGTCCGTTGATAAAATTAAAACAACATAAATATATATAAATAAAATAATTAATATAAAAAAATAATATTATTAAACAGTAAAATATAAAATTTGTGGGATTTATTTATACGTTCCAGATACGAATAGAAAATCAAAACCCTCAATTTTATCCATAGAACTTAATTTAAACTCCGAACTTCGCATTTAATTTGCAACCACCGAGGTACAAATGTTTTTGGTACTACCGCCAACCGATGTATGTATATAATAGCACCGAATTTCAATCCATTTATAATTATTTTCAAAGTATGGCTGACTTGCAAACTTACTTGGCCTCTGGAGATTTTTATTAATTTTAGGTAAAGGTAAGCTACATATAATTATTAATTGGAATTAAAAGTAAATTGACATTCAAACTATATATTGTCAATAGAATAAATAATGATTTGTTAAAATAATGTTTCATTTCCAATATCTTACCTTTAATAATATTTAATTTATTTTTTTATTTGTACACTGTATGCTTAATTAAAAACTAAGCTACAGAAGGGGTATCAGCCATAGGTTCCAGGGCTTCGGTTGAATAATATTGTAACTTTAGTTCTGCTGATGCTTTCGTACTCTTTATTAGGTTTTATTAAATAAAGTAACTACAGCTAGTATCAATTTTTTATACGAGATGCATATCTCTTGTAATGAAAATGAATTTCAATGCAAATTTTAAGAGGTGTTAAGTAGACTAGACTTCCATTTTTAACTGGGTTTTGCAACAATTTAATCATTTATTTATATTCTCAGCAACACGCGTAATTTGATTATTGATCGTGTAGTTTTGTTTGTTTAATATTGATTATTATTTATCATAAAATATGCATACATATTTGTCAAACAATTGTGAAAAGAGCCCACAATTGTTGATGAAACAATACTACTAAGGTCTTTATAATAATGATTGCTGATTAATATTTACATTAACTGAAAATAAAATAGCTACTTTAGGTTCCCAAAACTAGTAAGTCCGAATTAGGCGAATTATTTTTCTTACGGAAATAATGTTTCCAGAAATTGATTTGACCCAAAAGAAATATTTAAGCAGCAGAACTCAAAGGTAAAGTTGATTTCTAAGTTATTCGAGTTTAAATCTTCTAAATATAAGACATTTAAGGTTAACTTTCTAAGTAGCAAGGGATCTTCATCATCTGAATTTAACCCCAATTTCTCTAGCAACAGGTGGGATTAACCCCTAATACCCCAATCCGCCCGCATGCCCTCACGCATCCCAGAGCCAGTAAGGCCACCATCATCGATTTGGGGTCATCCGCATCTGCCGCCTCCAACGAAGGTCGGCGGCCAAGTGGCTGTATCTGGCTGCTGGTAAAACCTGGCCAACCGGACAACCTGCTCAATCCAAAACGAGTCGAGCGCGGAGCGGCGGTATCTCTGGCTAGGGAAATGCGAAAAACTCGTAGAAAGTCGCCCAGCGAGCTGGCCGAGCTGTCCGAGAAGAGCCGGAGCAGCGGGCTCTTGAGCCGTGATAAATTTCTGGGCGAGATCACGTTTCAAGTGCAACAATTATTTTGCTTATATAAAGAAGTGTGCTTGCCATTTAATTTGTTAATTGTGCCAACTGTGCCGAAACCCAGACAGCATAGCCATGAACAAGTTCGCTGTAAGTAGACTCGCGTCCCTGAAGACTTCCCTGAACCTGACTTCCCCATGACCGTGACTGGATCTTAACCCGCTCTTCTGTCTGTCCCTCCTTTGCAGACTCTTCTCTTCTGCGCCTGCATTGTGGGCTGCTACGCCAACTACGGTGGCTACGGACACGGTGGCTACGGCCAGGAGCGGTCCTCCGGATCTGCCGGTGCCGCCTCTGCTGCCAGCTCGGCAGCTTCCGCCAACGAGGGTCGTCAGCGGTATGAGCGCCCAGTCGAGATCATCGCCGGTGGACCCCGCGGAGGCTATGGCCATAACCACGAGATCCTGCGCCCCATTCAAGTCGGCGGCTACGGACACGGACGTCGTGGTCCCAGCTATGGCGGCAACAACTACAACCGCGGCTACGGACCCCGCTGGACCGTCCAGCCTGCCGGCGCCACCCTGCTGTATCCCGGCCAGAACAACTACCGCGCCTACGTCTCGCCCCCGGAGTACAGCAAGGTGATCCTGCCCGTCCGCGCCGCCGAGCCGGTGGCCAAGCTCTACGTTCCCGAGCACGGATACGGCCAGGAGTACCGCGAGCAGCGCCCGTACGGCGGACACCGCGCCGCCTACTAGGCGGATGCGTAATCCCAGCCAGCGGCCACCTAGGCGGATACTTGATCTGAGCCTGGACGTGTACATAATAAACCAAGAATGAAAAAACATAACTTTTTCGGTCTAATTAATTTTTAGGGAGTTGATAACTCGGGGAGCACAATTTTCGGGGTTTAATTTGCTCAAATGCAGCTGCTGCAGCTGCTGCACTTGATTGCAGCTCCCCACGGGAATGTCTTTGAGTGACATTGACCGGAGGCAGAGCGGCGAACGTGCTCCGGATTTGTTTACCCCGGTCCACTCACAGCGGGAAGCCGCTGGAGGAGGAGGAGCCGTAAACATTCAATTGCCAATTCAGTTGGTCAATAATCTTGGGGCGAGAAAGTGCCCCAAGAGGTTCGCTGATTGCCGCGCATATTTTCTGGCTGGTAAGCAAACACACATCTGCTGACTTGTTTGGCCCGAACTCTTGGCCATTGCGCCACCTTCGCTTGACATTCGAGTCGAGTCGCTCGATGCGCGGTGAATCATACCGAGAATTCTTGACTCGATTGCGGCACAGTTCTGGTGAATTTGAGACAGCATTGGGAATTATTTTGTGATTTATAAAGTTTGGTGAGCTTCGGGTAATTTTCTTTTATATATAAATAGATTTAATAAAATTTTTTAAGCACTTCAGAGCTGTTTAATGTATTAAGATATTAGTAGAAATACTTACACTAGATTTATTACAGTTTATTGTCATTTTTTCTTAGAATAATTGATTTCAAAACAACTTAAAAGTTAAGATTATTATTTATACTGGAAATTAACAATTTAAATTAAAAGCTCACAGCTAATTTCAAAGTCAGCTTTATTTAATTTTTGGAAATATGACTTCTTAATACTAATACTCGTTAAGACTTTTTTGAGATTTATTCCCATAGATTATTATATTAAGAACATTTTCAAACTAAACCTACCATGAACAAGATTGAATTTGAATTAAAGCTTGTATGTTTAAATTATTAATATTTTGTTTATATATTTATTATATTAAAAGTTCCAATAGAATTAAAAGATAAATTATATGTGGGTTTTTACTCCATAGTTGTTTAGTGGTTAAGCCTAAAATGTTATATAATTTTTGTATAAACTTTTCTTACACAAAACTTGTTAAATTATTTCTTAAATAGTTTTTTGGCTTAGGTATAAATTATTAAATTAATAGTGAAAACACATAATCTACAAATTAGAAACCGGTAAATATTTAGTAATAATAAATTAAATATGAAATATAATGAAGTACCTAAACTCTTGGTTCTTCACAGTATATATAAAAAATTTAAAAATTTTCCCTAAAACGTTTTTCTCAAGCAGAGAATAAAGTCTTAAGTTCCCAAATGAAACAAAGCTCACTTGCCATGCCTGCGACAAGAAAAGCTATCTTTCCGAGTAGGTGAGTTGGTTCAGGTTCCGGTTCATTGATCGCTGGCTTAACCCCTACGCGGCCGCAATGTCCGATGCGTGCATGGAGGGATGGGCATGGGGATGGGATCGGAGTAGAGTGGAGCACTTCGGGCAAAGCCCCGATACCGCACACACCAGCAGCCAGCAGCCAGCGGAGCGTGCCGAGCCGGGGGAAGTTGCTATCAATGGAGAGCAGCTTCTCGGGCGGGGCCAATTTGGCGCGCATTTTCAATGAGCATAGAAATTGGAGACGATCCGGACTTATCGCGGGGGGATGGAGATGCTGGCTGCCGCGGCTGACGGCCCCCCGAAAGTGACTGGCCACCGAGCGGGGTTTGGTCACGTCTGGGGAGCTCACAAATCGCTGGCCAGCTCAAATGGTGTTGCTATAAAAGCAATTTGGACACACGCTTTGGCTAATTAGTTTTCCAACCAGTCTGCTCCTCGCACCACACCGCCAAAAAACATGTCCGCCAGCCTACGCCTCCTCTGCCTGATGGCCTGCTGCCTCGCCGTCGCCATGGCCCACCGGCCCAGCTACGGCCACCCCGGATACTCTGGATACGATGTGGTCAAGGCTGCCGAGACCGCCGAGGCCCAGGCCTCTGCTCTGACCAATGCCGCCGGAGCAGCTGCCTCCGCCGCCAAGCTGGACGGTGCTGACTGGTATGCCCTCAACCGATATGGCTGGGAGCAGGGCAGGCCCCTCCTGGCCCGTCCCTATGGACCTCTGGACAAGCTCTACGCCGCTGCCCTGCCACCCCGTTCCTTCGTGGCCGAGATCGATCCAGGTGGGTTCTATAATCTAAGCGGGTTTATTGGAAAAATTAAGTAACCAAAATCGGGTTTGAAGTGAAAACTAATTGAACTAATAACAAAACATTTCTTAACAATACAAAATAATTAAATTCTTAAAGTATTACTCAATTTAAAGAAAATCAATTTAAGATAATTTTAACTTATTTTCGCTTTCATTTCTAAATTTCAGTCTTCAAGAAGAGCCACTATGGCGGTGCTTATGGCCAGAAGTCGGCGGTTCTGAACACCGAGTCCAAGTTGGCCGTTGCGGCGATCTAAGAGCTGCTGTTGAAAAGCCTAGAAAATCTTAATAAAATAGTGATAGCTTAAAGCGAGATGTACGGTTTTACTTTTCTGGGAATGGGAATATATAATTTGATTTCAAAGGGAGACAGGAAAATTCAAAGAATGTCTCTGAAGTATTTATTTTAAAAATTAAATTAAAATCAACATCTTTTTTGGGTTACGATTTAACCTCTGAAATACTTACTTGAGAAAACTTAGTGCTTGAATTAGGAACCCAAACTGAAAAGTATTATTAAATATATAGGTAAACCATCCCCCACCCCATTGAATTTTAAACCCCTGAGGAAAATTTGCACTTATCATTTCTTATGTGTTATTATTATGTATAGAATTTCGTTTTTATTGCAAGATACAAAGTAAAAAATGTGAAATTTGCTCAGTTTTGTTGATGTTGATTTAATGTAAAATTCAAATTCGTTACGAGCACACAGAAATTTACCTACTAAACATAAAGTGAACTAAAAACAAATAGTAGAAGCGGTTGTAACTCGGTTAACTCGATGCTGCTGTGGCGTGCTTAGTGGGTATATTCTCGTGGTGACGATTAGTCCGACTTCCGATTGGATCCAAATCGAAGTCCAAGTCCATCGAACGTTATGGTTCAGCCAACTCTCTTTCTCTCATCTCTACGTACAGTATATAGTATATAGTGTAAAGTATATAGTATATGTGGTTTATGGTTTATGGTCTGTCTCTATCGCTAGCAAAACTCTGCCAAGTTTTCGTTGATTTGTTTTTATTTTTGTTTTAGGTTTTCAGGTTCATTATTTTAATTAAATTACATGAACTTCAAAATAGTATTATTATTATATAGATAGGATGTGTAGTGTTATGTATTTATAGTGTGTAGCCTATACGAGCCCCGCCGGTGTCCACTGGGTTCTTGGTCGCTGCATCCGGCGTTGGGGGTGACAAAAAAATTTAAATTATAAAAACTTTCTCACGCAATTCTCGATCTCGATCTCGTCGTTCTCCACTCCGATCTCCGATCTCCGCCAGATCGACTGTGAAATGATCTCGGTGCTGGGGCACTCTATTCGGTGATCGTCCTTGTGGTCTCCTGGATGTACACCTGGGATCCGGGCACCGTCGAGGTGGTGACGAACGTGCGGTGCTTGGCGCGGATCAGGTTCAAGTTGGACTCGGCCACATCGGCGCGGTCCTCGGCAGCCTCGAGCTCCCGCTGGAAGCGGCGCACACGGGTGGTGGTCTGCTGGGAGACGCCCTCCTGCTCGCACAGCTGGCGGCGGTAGATGTTGATCTTGGCAGTGGACTTGTCGAGCGCGTCCTGCAGCAGGATGATGTTCTTCTGGTCCTCCTCGCACTGCACTATCACCTCCTTGACGGTGCGCTCCTTCTTGCGCAGGATCTTGATGGTCTCAGCGTGGCGGCGCTTCTCCTCCTCCAGCTCCAGCTCCAAGTCGCGGATGCGGGCCTCCAGCTTGCTGATGATGCGCTTGCTGCCGGCGACGGCGTTCAGCTCGACCTCCTCCAAGCGAATGGACAAGTTCTAGTGTGGAATTATTAGAAATTAATTAATATTATTTACGTTCCAAATATTCCCCTTATTAAATAAGATTATAAAACCCACCTTGACTTCGACTTCCAAGGACTTCTTGATGGTCTCCAGCTTCACGATGCGCTCCTGCTCCTCATGCACCTGCTCGACGACGTGCTTCAGCTCCACCTGGACCTTCTGGAAGCGCTCGTCGCTGATGCGCAGCTCCTTGGACACCTCCTCGTAGTCGGAGGCAATGACGGTCAGCTCCTGCTCCAGCTTGGACTTGATGGACACCAGGTTGACGTTGGAAGTGGTCAGCTCGTTGATGCGCGTGGTGGCCTCCTCGTACTGCAGCTCGACGGTGCGCTTGGCACGGTTGGCGCTGTCCAGGTGGGAGCGGACCTCCTCGAGCTCTCCGTTGAGTCCGGCCAGGCGGCGCTGGGCGATGCCGTACTGGTCGAGGGTGGCCTGCAGCTGGCGCTGCACATCCTCGTAGTGGGCCTGGAGCTCGGTCAGCTGCAGCGACTGCTTCTTGATCACCTTCTGCAGGTCGATGTTGGTCTTGTTGGCCACATCCAGGGACATCTCCAGCTCGGTGATCTGGATCTGCAGCTTCTTCTTGATGCGGGTCACCTCGGTCTTCAGCCGGGTCTCCGCCTCGATGACGCGGGCATTGAGCTGCTCGATCTCGATGGAGGTCTGCTTGCTGCAGTATGGAAATCGGCATTATAGACGGTATAGAAAATGTATATTCCCCCCAATCGATATCGATATCGAGAGATCCCCCGTTGGAAGTAGCAGCCCCAGAAACACGGCGGCGATGACCCTCTGAGGTTTCGCTTTGCTGGCTCTATTTTTGGCCCCAATGTCTGACCCACAAACTGCATTTTTCGCAGCACTCAGCAGTCAAGCGGCACTCACTCAGGTGCTGCTCTGGCATTGTCAAAAATGCTTCATTGTTTCGCCAGCCGCTGCATTCGCATTCGCGAATTTCGGTGTATTTTTACGCATGATAAAGACATCGAACTTGTCACAAATAGCTTGGGGCTTACATGCCAAAGTATTTGCTAAGTAGTTCCTTCTCCCCTGAGTTTTTTCTAATTCTTTGTGTTTTTTTTTAGGGTAAGTGCATCATGCGTCTATTCTTGGGCGTAGGTGCAGTCGGCTTGCCAACTAAATTTGAGTAATGTCTGCATTTCTGAATACTCTACCTGATTCACTTTCTAAATTGATTCTAAGACATGGCTATTAATTAATTAAAATGACTAAGAAATTTCTAGTATATATCTTCTAGTTAGGAACGGTTTAAAATGAAAGGTAAAATGCATTTATGGCAACAATTGTTATATATCTAATAATAAATATTTTATTATGATAAATGATATAGTAATATTTCTCAAATTCCCCCCTTTACTTAACGTTTTTGAAAGAATATTTTTCTAAGCTCCTTACTTAAAAAGTTTCTGTAGAAACTTCTTAAACATTACTCTTGATTTCCTATAAATACAAAGACTGAAGCTGTAAAATATATTATCTTCCTCCTAAAAAAACCAAGATTCATATTCAGGAAGTTATTAATCTGATTAATTAATAAGTTAGTTACAAATCAGAGTATCTCTCAATTATATCATAAAACACGAGGCAGCATCTGCCAGAAATTCTCCTCTCCGATGATCTTTCGCTCTGATATGTATTTTCTTATAAAGATCCCCCGGTCTTGGTTACTTAATCTTAAAATCGTGTGCTCATTGCTGTCGCCTTGCCAAGGTATTTGCCTTGTCTCTGTGTCTTAGCTAGAAAACTTAAGTATTCCCATTTAGATTTTAATTTTTCCCTGCCATTGTTTTCAATGTTTACGCAAAAATATTTGCTGGGTTTATTTTGTTCGTGTTTCGTTTTTTTTGTCGCCTTCGTTTTTGTCGCCTTCGTTTTCGTGATTGTTTTTGCTGTCATGCGCATCAGTTTTCTGAGGTTTGAAAATAAAATAAATCTCTTGTCGAATTTGAAGGACAAACCCGCAACAATAGTTGGTCGGGCCATCTACGCGCAAATCGGACGGACAGCCCCGAAATACCTGAGGTGTGGGTGGGAAATATGATCGGAGTGGTGGGGTTTAAAATCCTCAACATTTGGGGTTGGATTAATTATAATCTTAGTATACATGTTCAGAGCAAATCAAGGGATTCTACTAAATAATTTGGGGAATATTTTGATTGGAAATAAATTCGATAAATAATTGAAATGGAAATGAATACAAGATAAAATTGTACTAAGGGGGAAGAATTAATCTAATATATATTTCCATAATTACTTCTTAATATTTTCCCTCCCTATTCTCTTTTGAATAATCCGAATTATTCCAATAACCCTTGAGATCTTTAAATTAGTCAAAGCTCTACTTGGTCAACATTTTGCCCATTATTTATCCGACATTGTTGGTAATTAATGGCCAAATTGTTGGCGTTTTCGGCAATTAACCGTGCTCAAATATGCTGCGCATAATTCTACATAAATAATTCACAGAAGACTGCACAACAGACACAATGGGGAAAAAGCTGGCCCAACTAAGTGAAAGAAACAAGACCGCAAACTGAGAGAGAACTCTAGAAACGAAAATACATTTTGTGCCAGACAAGAAACGAGAAATAGACAAATAGAGATGGCACAGGGAAAGGGGTTTATTTTTTGGGGGAAAAGCGGAGGTAGTCCTAGGATGCTCAGGCAAAAATTGAGCTGAAATTCAAAAATGTTCGCATTTATTACAATTTCCCTGAATTTTTGGGCTACAAAGAAAAGACAAATCGTTTGCAACATGTTCGCATTGAAGCAGCTTTCAAATTAACTAAATTTCATAAATTTCTTAACAATTTTCAATTAGCTTATTAAAAGACACCAACTAAGAAGTGTCTAAATAAGTCAAAAGACTTCTCTACTCTACTTTAAAGCGCTCAAAGTAATTTTTTTGGCAAAATATAAGAGGCACCTATATTTTATTTTAGTTTGGCAAAGATTCCGGTCACACTTCAGTCGATTTTAATTTTTAAAATAATATATTTCAGACACCTTTCCTGATCATACAGACTGAGAGGAATTACTGAACCTCTGTCTTTCTGACTTCTTCAAACTTTCTTTTAGAAAACATTCTGAGACATTATTTTGATGGCCTTTTAAGTAGTTTTAAATATGAAATTATTTTACTTGAAAAGCTATTATTTATTCACATTTTTGGGGAATATTTTAAGATCCCTTGAATACCTTTTAATATCGAATTCTTCACACTTTTAGACTGATACCAAAAGCTATATTTTACACAGTTTTTGATATATATTTTTTAGGTCAGAAAATATTCATTTTTTCGAATGAAGATGAAAGCGAAGAGGTAGGGAATTGGACTTTAGGGAGCAAGGGGGGGACAACCAAGCCAGGACACTAATGCTTCCAATACACATAGCTGTAGTCCTTGAGCTTGGGATGGGTGCGCAGGACCTTACGGCAGATCCAGCACTTATCCTCGATACCGCACCTGCTGTCCGCGTAGAACTCGACGGTCTTCTGGTTGAGCGTGGATAGCTGCCGCTTGACGTTGTGCAGCGAGGAGGAGACGCGATGGTCCAGCTTGTCGACCAGCCGGTCGTCCATCAGCTCGATGTGGAGCGTGTGGGCACGCACCTGGCCATCGCCGTACGGCGACGATGACCGGGAGCGGGCACGGGAGACGGCACGGCTGGAGCGGACCAGAGTCTGGGCCATGAAGTTCTCCTCCTCCTGCTTGGCGGACTTGATGTTCCGCTCCGACTCCGAGAGCAGTGCCTGGGCAATGGCACTGGCGGACTTGCCGCGAATCTGGCGCTTAAAGTCGTCCGACATCTGGTCGATCTCGTTGTCCAATTCTATCTTACGAATGCGCTGCAGTATCTTTTGCGTGTCGCGTTTGATCAAATCCTCGAGCTCCTCCTGGCGGCGACGGCGGCGCTGGCGCGATCTCTCGACAACTGTGTCCGGTTCAAGGTGCTTAACGACTCGCGTTGCGTCGACGAACTTCTGCACACTGAACGGCGATCGCTTCTGGGCGCGAAAGCTGAGCAGAATCTCGTCGGCGCGCGCGGCGCAGGTGCGCGAGAGCCGGACGATCTCGTCGGCGTTGTACTGTCGCACCGCGTTCGAGGAGCGGTACTGCTTCAGCCCCCGCTCGCTCACCCAGGGCAGGTGGGGCTTCTTCACCTCCAGCCCCTTGGCCTTGGCGTCCAGGTAGTCCAGCATTGGCTGGTAGAAGTTCATGGTGTAGCCATAGTTGTCCTCGTAGGTGTTCGCATGGTGCCGGAAGCGGGAGGGCCGCTGCTGCAGCGCCAGAGACATGATTTCAGGGGGGGATTTCTCAGGGAGGGGTACAGGTATATGGGCTAGTGTATGTGCGCCTAGAGAGTACTCTAATTAAAGCTACAATTGTCGCCTAGTCGCCTTGTCGCTTTGGGTTCGCCTCGCCTCTTCCTCGGGTTCTCTTCGGGTTTTCCTCTGGCTTTCCTCCCTCCTCGGTTGGCAGCTTTGGCTGCTGCTTTGCAAATAAATTTTCAAATTTGTCGAAATCTATAAAAAGATTGCATTTCGTTCGTTCAGCTGTTGGCATCGGGCAAGGTATGAGCATAATGACGACAATAACATCGCCATTATCATCATCATTATCATCGTTCGCTGGCAGTCAATGGTGGGCTGTACTATGATTGATTCATTTTGGCAGCGAACTCACAGACAATGTCATAATAGCTACAAATTTTATGCAACATCTATACGGAACTCGAATATCTAGGGGAAGCCATCGAAATCGAAAAGGAAATATGATTGGAATTTCATTTTAAATCAATCTTCCGGAATTACATAGGTTATATGAAATTCATTTAAATTCTATCGAATAGTTAACTCCACATTGTTTAGAATTTTTAAAAATTAAGTTTGGACTTACATATTCATATCTAAATATTTAAGAAATTTTTAAATTAAAGAGTCTTTTTTATTAATATTTTTAAGAAGCTATTTGTGTCATATCTCAACCAAAAGTAATTAAATTTATAATAAAGGTTCTACAAAAATCTTTTAGCAGTTTAAAATTTCAAATCAAGAGCCAAAATCATTTCACAATATCACTAAATTGGCGGAAAAACTTTTTATAAGCATTTTCAGACAAAGTCTGGCTAAAGAAATCAAGAGTTCTATCACGAAAAGATCTCTAGATACTCCCATCCTAAGAACTCAGCTTAAATGAATTTTGGACAGTTCCAAGATCCCTTGAATCACAGCCCAACACTGATCACCAACTGGAATGATAAAAACACCGTTAACATACCTCTTGCTGGAGAGAAATATCTTCTAATCGAAAGTTTTTCAATGGGATCTTTCGGTTTTCAACAATGAACCCACTCTCTGATTGTGTAATCACAGCAACTGCGCAATTTTCTGCGGATTTTTCAAAAGGTTTTCATAAAAGACTGTTGTATATACTTTAGAGAGTCTTCAGAGCCGAACTCACTTCTCGCTTTGAGCCTGAGCAGCTGGCGTGGGATCAGGATATATATGTATAGCCTGGCTCCTGAACAGAAAACTAATGCCGTTGCTTTTTGCGCGACTAAAGAACTCGAACTGAATGCTAATGGCTAAATGGGTCAGTTCGCTATCAATTGTGTTGGCAGTGAAGATCGATCGAGAATCAATCGATTGTTTTCCCCCCTAAACCCCGAATGAGGGGCCTTGCAACGTATATTTTTTTTTGTGCTTCCGCTTTGGCAAAGGAAACAACAACCAACCCAGTGATCGACCTTCGTCTGTTGTCGCTGTCAGTTGAGAGCCAGAGGCGGGGTGCTACTTCCAAGGGGGTTTACTGATCACAGATCATGGATATTAAACAATATTCTGGGTTGGGAGGATCAAAATATTTTTAAAAATTTCCGTGCCACTCCCTTCCCAGTTTATATCCTTAAATAAAGTTTTAACTTACCGGATAGCCTCGATCTCCTCATCCTTCTCGGCCAGGCGACGCTCGGCGTCGTGGCGGTACTGGTTGAAGTCGGCGGCCAGGCGCTGACCACGCTGCTCCTCAGCCTTGCGACCCTATTAAATAATTAAATAAAAAAAATTAAGTAACCCGTTGATATATTAAAAAATGTATGAAGATACTTACAGCCTCAGCCTCCTTGTAGGCGGCGGTCAGCTCATCGCGCTCGTTCTCCAGGCGACGCAGCTCCAGCTCCAGTTCGTGCAGGCGGCGGTTCAGTTCGTTGATGGCTCCACGGGCTTCATGGAGGTCATCTGGAGGCGACAAAAATAATATAAAGTAGGCTATATTATAGGGAATAAAGAGATAACCCACCTCCCAGCTTCTTGTTCTCGCGGCCCAGCTGGTTGTTGGCGTCCTTGACCTTGTCCAGCTCGTGCACGGTGCGAACGAGATCGGCCTGCTTGTTCTTGAGGTCGCGCTGGCTGGTCTCGAAGAGGACAATGGTCTCGTCCAGACGGCTCTTCAGCTCGACATTGTGCTTCTCCAGGGTGTTGACCGACTTGGTCAGCTCGCGGCAGCTGTTGTTAGACTTCTCCAGGTCGATGATGAGGACCTCAACCTCGCTGGCGAGGCGCGTCTTGGTCTTCTCCAGGTTGTTGACCTTGACGATGAGCGACTCGATGTGCTCCTCGAGCTCGGTGATGCGGACCTGGTACTTGCGGCGGATATCCTCGACCTCTTCGGCGCGGGCAGCCACCTCGGCACTCCACTTGTTCTGCCAGGAGGCAGCATCGGCATTGGCCTTGACCAACTGACGTTCCAAGTCGATGCGGGCCTCCGACTCCTCCTCGAGTTGACTACGAATCGAGTCCAATTCGATCTCAACCTGATGCAGAGAGGATTCGAGCAGCGAGCGACGACGGTCCTCGTCCTCCAAGCGGCGGCGGGCGTCCTCCAGCTGGGAGATCACCTGGCTCTTGGAGAACGAGACCGTGTCCAGCTGGACCTTCAGATCTTGGACGTCCTTGATCAGCTCAATGTTCTCCTGCGAGAGGCGGGACTTGTGCGAGGTGATGTCGATCACCGTGCGGTTCAGCTCCTCGATCTTCACATTTAGCTCGGTGATCGAGATCTCCAGCTTGGAGATGTGCTTCTCCGACACGATCTTCTCCTTGTTGTAGGACTCGATCTGGGAGAGCAGCTCGTAGACTTCAGCCTGGAACTTGGACTTGTCCTTCTCGGCTCTGCAATTTGTTTAATAGGTGTTCCGGTTTAGTCTTGGGGGGTCTATGGTCACGCTCCCGATACTTAGGCATGGTTTGTGAGAGATCGGCCGGGCTGTGAATCGCTAGCAAGCTTGGTCGGATCTGCGAGCTTTCGGCCGCCGAACGAGGCCTTATCGGGCGGTGATCGGTGGTCTATCGATCACCCTCCGACTGTTTTATCGATCGGCGGTCGAGAGCCCAGCAGTCCAAGGGTTAAGATCATGTTTGGTATGCCTGGAAGCAAGCTTATGAGAATCGGTTTTGAAATAAAATTAGGCATGCGGCTGACACGGAATAAACAGGACATGACAAGGGTATTTATTTGATTTATTGTTGCTTGTAAATCGTAAAAAAATAATAAAAAAATTATCGATATTTTCGATATATTTTATTATTACGTTTTAACGATTTTCAGATTTTTTTATACATGCTTGTGCAGAGGAAAGTAAAGATAAATTTTATATATTTGATTAATTGAAGATTTTCCGTAAATCTTAAAGTAGATTTATTGCTTAAATTATCTAAATATCGGATCCGAAATTAAAAATATAGATATGTTATCGATGTTTTTTAATTTCATATCTATTCTATGATATAATCATATCATGAAGTAAAAACAAGAGAAATGAGTTTTAAGAAATATAAATAAAAAACATATATAATATTGAATAAAAAACAATCAATATTTTCGAAAATACCAAATTTAACTTTGATATATATTGATATATTTTCTAATATTTATCGAGTTAATCTAGAAAAATTTATGAAAATCCTTCAAAATGTGCATTGCAAAGCTCGCAGATCTTTTAAAGACCTAAATGTATATTTTTATAGAAAAGGAATGGCTACAAAAATCAAATTAAGCCCATTACATGTAGTTTTGATCTTTGATCGAATTATTCATGTGCAATCCGAGGCATTCGCCAGCTTTTCCACCTGCCGCGGGGCACGATCGGCGACGATCCGTGGTTGGTGTAGCCGACCTTTCCCACCCGCAAGCAGAAAAGCCAGAAAACGTATCGAATTTCCATAATACTCGATGCGACGGAGCGGGACAGCAACAAAAACAATCAACACAGTTTTGTATATGATTCAATCAAAGACATATTTGGGTTGGGCGTTGGTGCGAACGGGCGAGCGAGAGGCCGAGAGACAGCGGCAACAAAGAGCCTCTCCGCTCAAGAATGTAGATGAAAATTTCAAAATTTCTATAAATAAATGAAAAGCGAAAAAAAACAGTGGAAAATAAAATATTTGCCCCGCTTGCTGTTGTTGGTATGCGTTTGGGAATTAACATATGGAAGAAAGTTTCGCCAACGAAGAGCTTTCCGCGAAGAGCTTTTCCCGAGCGAGCGGGACAGCTGGCTGATCTTCCGCTTGTCTCTTGTCTTTGTCTCTAAACGGAAGTGCGCAAACTCGGGCGCACCTACGGCATATTGAAGGTAGATATAGCCAAGGAACTGGACTGAAATCCGTCAAGGCCCAAGATAATCACTTGCATTATCAGTTGAATAATTAGGGGAATCGTTCGCTGGGTGATTAGAGATCTCTTAGCCTTGAATCGCAAGGCGATTTCAACATTCTGCGGAAATGAAGAGGGAACAGAAGAATTCTTCGCAATTTATTTTTGGAAATCGCCCGCTTCGATTTGGAAATATGAGAGGCGGCCGCCTCGGCAACCGAAAGTTTTTTCTCGATTCTTCGGGCCCCACATTTGTGTCAATAGAACTTGCAAGCCGTGCAACTTTATGTTTTCTTTTTGGCCATTTCGCGTGTCATGGCATTTTGATGAATTGTTTATGATCTGTTTCGATTTTGCTTGTTTTTGGGTCAGCGGGGCAGCGCAAGGTTAGCGTTGGCATTGTTGTCTTACTGCACGAGATCTAGCTGCTCGATCTAGATCTAGATCTAGATCCAGAGACATTGAAATGTCCGAGAGAGAGATCGCCAGCTGACGCCAATCGATCATCGTTATGGGAGTGAGTTTGCGGGGGATGAGACAGCTCAGGATGGAGATGTTTACGTTTCGGATAGCCTACCTAGCCTTGTTTTTCGTTAGGATTTCAACCTGTTCCTGGAAATCCGTGATAATTTCGTTGTGCTTTTTCTTCAAAAGCGTGGCGGTCTCCTCCGATTCAAGATGAACATCCTCCAGCAGCTTGCGCAGCTTCAGCAGCTCAGCGTCACGCTTGCGGTTGGCTTCAAACTAGGAAATTTTATATACAGCTTAGACATTAGGTATATAGGGGATATATCCCAGGATACTCACTTGATGTTCAGCACCACCCTCGGCCTCCTCGAGACGCTCGGACATCTGAATGACCTGAACGCTGAGATCGGCTTTCTCGCGCTCGATCTGGAAAGGTACAAGGAAATCTAGCATTAGTTTAAGCAAACGAAGAGAAATTTATTCGTTTGAAGCCTATTTCATATTCTGCATATATCTAGACTCAAAAATTTCATAATCGAAAATACCTATAAATATCCCGCCTTAGACATGCTCTATGGGCTAGCCAAACGGTCCATAATAAAAATTATAAATCACATTAATCAGTCAAAAATAATTATGCACATGCAACACCTAAAATAACAATGGCATCATGCCAAGAAATCCTCCACGCCGAGGTGTATCCATAGTCCGATTGCATCTGCGATCGCGCGTTTATATCTTTTGTGGGCGGCCGTCTTGCATTTCCAAAAAGGCCAATTCGAATTCATTTTTTCGCCTGAACAGAAACATTTTTTTGTCCGTTCAGTTTTTCAGAATCTAAACATTTGTATTTCGCCGAATGTCGACCTCGTTTTTGGGCAATTTTTGCGAATTGCTATTAAAATTAGTTTTACGAGAAATTTGTGCTAGTTGTTCGAACTGAACTGCCTGAGGAACTTTTGTAGTTCCTGAATATTGTTCCCTGGCTTTAATCTCTGGGCTCCTTTGTCCCCATCCCTATATGCGTGTGTTTGAATACTAATGTTTATGATAATACCTAGGCGAAAATGTGTTTGTTCATTTGGCATAACGGAGAGTTGCCGCTTGCCACAAAGGCCACGTAAGAACGGGCCGTAAATCCATTTGCGCCATATGTATCTTGTAGATACATGTTTTTTGCCGCATGCATATAGATGTGGGATTTGGATACGAAAATATGCCAGGCGGTGTGAAGACTTTTAATGTGCATGAAAATTATTTAATTTTCCCACAAACACGGACACACAGGCCGAGCGGATTCTCGGATCGGTTTGTTCGGAGCGGATTTTTCGGAGCGGATTTCGGAGCGGATTTTCTGAGCGAATTTTCCTCGCGAGCAGATGATGATGATGGCTTTTGGCCACTTTATTTTCATTTCTTCTCGCGGCCGCTGGGCCGTTGGCTGCTGGCTGTTCATATTTTTGTTGTTTTCAAGTTAATCATTCGCTTCTGTGTATTGAATGTCGTGCGCTAATTTTAGCCATTTTGTTCCATATTATGAGCGTGTGCGTGCGTCGGTGCGGTGTGGGGTGTGTGTATAAGGCAAAAGTAATTAAAGTTATTTCCAACAAAATATAAAGCACAAATTCTTGGCCA
Source organism: Drosophila tani (assembly GCA_008042535.1). Taxonomy (NCBI): domain Eukaryota; kingdom Metazoa; phylum Arthropoda; class Insecta; order Diptera; family Drosophilidae; genus Drosophila; species Drosophila tani. Next base: position 145,195 of record VNJO01000089.1, read on the forward strand.
GCCCCTGCCATTCCCATTGCGATTCCGAATCCGATTCCGATCTGGGGCCGCATTTTCTAAATTTGTAATGCCAAACAGGAGCCCGCGCTGAATGAAGTGCACTTTTCCCGCTTGGCTCTCTCACTCTCTCTCTTTGTGACTTTGCAAAGCCAAAGGAAAGCAGGAAAAGTCAGAGGGAAAATCATTTATCAAGCGATTGAAGTTCAATGCACATCATTATCATTTACTTTCACACTTTCGGGAACTCTGCGAAGGGTAGTTTATTCTTAGACGCCCAGCTTTCTAGCTTACTAGCTGCAATTTGCATTTTCCTTTGCATTTACATTTGTTTGCTGCGTTTTCTATCGGTTCTATTGCCTGTCTATTTTGATTTTATTTTGGTTTTGCTTTTCCACATATTTTTGCTGTTTTTAGGGTGACATTTGCGAAGCGACAAAAGTGAAATTCGCTTTTTCCTGGCGCCTTTCAATCGGGGAATGTTTTTAACCCTTCCTACGAGCAGGTGGAAGATTTTAAGAGCTAGGGGGTTAAAAAAATGTATATTCGAAAGCGTAATTTCTAATATATCCAAAGAATTATTATCTGTTACTTAAATTTCGAACTATTTATATATATTGAAAATATGACTCAACTTATTATCTTTACAAAATGTAGTATTTCTTTTTTTTTTTAACTGATAAATTACCAATAAATAAAATGAATAATAGAATTATATTAAATAAAACCCTCTAAAAATCCCATTAGGATATACATCTTAAATATATATAATTAATAGCAATATCCATTTCTGGATTACTCACCCTTTGACGCAATTCACGTTCAACTTCAAGATCATCTTGGAGCAAACGGATCTTGTCCTGCAAGAAAATGGTGGATACATTTATTTAGAGGGATCTTTCATGGGTTCATTCATATTATTATTTCAATATTTGTTAGATTTTTAGCACTATTAGCACAGCATTGATTTCTTCACAGATTTTTCTTCGATGTTTTTTTCGGTTGGCGGTGGCTATTACATAATTTTTAGCAATGCATATGTATATACAGACACGTATAGGTACATATAGACATCTAGAATTTTGCTTCACCGAAAATTTCTATATTTCCACACACAAGAACGCGGCGAGAACTTAGCACACGAATATATATCTACGGTATATATGTGCCTTTGATATAGAGTGTAGATGAATTTTTCGGGTTTTTTACTTTGTTTTTCTCGTATTTCTTTTCTTTTTTCTCGTATCTTGATTATTTTCCGCCTCTACACACAGATACCGCGAAAGGCGAGAGGGAAAGCGAGAAGAATTCTCGGAGATTTAGAAATTTGGCGCACACGCATTTCGTTGGGTTTTCTTAGTACTGATAATCCCTGGCAGAGATCGGCGGGGATCCCTTACCTCCAAGCGGGAGAGCGAGCTCAGGTCCTGGATGTATTCGATGTTGACATCGGCGCCACCGGGTCCCGTGGAGGTGGCCCGGTAGGAGTATTTCGAGGAGCGGACAGCCTGCGATGACGACATGTTGCTAGGTCAGATTTTCAGAGACTTTAGAGATGGGGCTTCTCCAAAATGCGTTAAAATTATGCGATCGATCGGTTCGCGTGAGTCGCGATTCAAAACTTAATTGTGATTATTTTCCTCTCAAGCGAAAATCTCTACAGCACCGCACGCAGTTTTGTAGTTGTCACCGAGTCACCGAGAAAATTCGTAATAAACGTCGGAGTAAGGCTGGTGATCTACTGAACAAGAGATCCCGTTGTCGTTCGAATAAAGAGTATTTCGTTGATTTGGCCGCTGGTCGCTGGTGAATTCGTCTATTTCAACGATTTCTTCGGCTCCCTTCGGCGGCGATCGGGTCTCTTCGGCGGCGCTCGGGTCTGCGGTTCGAGTGGATCTTCCCACTTCCCGAGCTATATCCCTCCCAGTGGGGCTCTGCTCCCGAAAAACTTTCGAGTGGATTTTCACGCGCCCGGCGTTGTTGTGTTAATTGCTCAGTTGTGTGGAACATTCTTTGATTTTTCCCTCTGTGTGAACGCATTTTCACGCCAGCTCACGGCCCCCTATGAAAATAAACTCACACATAAAAACACACCGAAAGCACTTCGCTCTTGCCGATCTTCATTCTTTTTTTCTTACCTGTAATTAGCCTGTGTCATTTGGGTGCTGGCCGTGCGTTTTATTTTGTGTATCTAGCGTCTGGCCAAAATGTATCTACACATAAATTCTGCCGACTCTCGCCCCGTTCATTTAAGTCATGTTGAAATATTTGGCATCTTCTGCTGATCATAAAGTCCATAATTTATACATATTTATTGGCTCATTTAGTGGGTTTATATCATATCATTTTGTTTGCTTACTCGTTATTGCCAAGCCCATATTACAGCACGTACGTACATAGTCAAGAGATAATAGGACTTGGCGCAGAGCTGTAACTATGTTTAATTCAGTTTTAGGGTAGAAATTACCCGAATAACGTGACTTGATATGGGAAAAACTTTAAAACACTTTTGTGAACTTAATTGCCAGACTTCCATTAGTTTGATAACGATTTTAAAAGGTTTTAGAAACCAGAGATTTAATATGCTCAATGTTTTTATACCTAAATGTGCTATTAACTGAGAATTATGAAACATTTTTGATAATATAGTTAATCAAATGAATATTTAAATATTTTAATGTAAATTCCAAAAAGTCATACTATTAATAATAAAGGTTTTTTGCATTTCTTTGGTAATAAATCAATCAGAACTTGACCAAAGACAAGAATAAGTTTTTTATTAACTAACAATAAGAGGTATAATATTTATTGAAATATATTAAAATATACATAAGTTATAAGAAAGTTGTGTATAAAGCTTAGGCTGGAAATTATACATTGCAATTAGTACAGCATATTTCATCCTTTACCTTAACTCACGTTTCTTTTATGTATACATTGTACTTACATTGTCTTAGCCAAAAGAGAAAATACCCAGAATCCCTAGCCAATTTTATATACTAGACAGTCGCCAGAGGTAAGTATTACAAAACTTTTAAGTCGACAGAGAAATCATAAAAGTGTCATTTTTTCTATGATATGCTTTTAGAACGGTTCGCTAACAGCCAATTAGGATTACATGCAGCGATCTCTAAAAATACTTGACTTTTGGCATCGAAACGTGTTATTCGCCAGCATAAATAAATAAGCGTTGAGAGCGTTGAAAAAGTGTGCGAAATAAACAAAAATATACAACTTTGAGTGAATCCTTGGCAATGCGGACAACAGTCTGCTCAGCCTCAGACAATGCGTTGTCATCTAACAATTGTTATTCAATGGTCACGTAGGTGACTGTTTCGGCAAACACATGCATATGTATTTTGGCAACCGACAAGTTTTTCCATGCCCCCATATATCTAGTAAATATATATTTACCGAAAGAGAGACTCTTGTAAATAATTCTGTTACATTTCGAGTGGTTTTCGGACTAGGTTTTCCAAAAACAAAAACCACGAAGCTTTTTGAGTGAAAATGTTGGGCTCTGCTTCGGGTTTTCCTCGCATCTCGAGTGATCTCCTCCACCTGTGCTCCACACACGAATACACTCTCGAATCGCACTATACTTAAAAATGATTTTTCGCTTATTTTTAGCAACCGAATTTCACGTTATTTCTGCCTTTTTTCCGCTTGCTCATAATCATGTTCATTTTCCACACGCATTTCACCTGGGGCTACATATATGCGTATATACCTTGCGGATCTAGATGGGCTAACCGTCCTTATATATAGTATAGGGGGTTGGCTGTCCGGCCAGCTTGCCGCTCCGTATCTCTTGTAGATACTTAGCGCTGGCTGGCCATAACTTTATTTATTTTATGCATGTATATATACAATGTTGCCGCTTCTTCTATATATAAGTGTGCGCCAGGCAGCCGTAGAAGCCGTAGAATAATATTTAACATTCTGTGTGTTTGCCACATTTTGGAATGTGTAATAATTTAAAAATAACCTGGCGAATATGTAGCAAGCCATTCGCCGATAAATAAGTCAGCCCGAAATAGATCCAAGCCAGACAACGACACTACACCTTTGGTCAACAATTTTCGCTCTTTGTAGAATTTGCAAAATCTTATTTTGCTTATAATTCCCAAGTGGCAGTGAAGCCAGATTTTGCTTATAATTTCCAAGGTTTAAATTCGCCAGGTGCCTAAAGTCTCCCCTTTCCCCTTATATATAGGTTGAAAAATTCCCTTTGCTGTCTATAATTCCCAAGTGACTGCGCTGCCAGGTGTATGTGTGTCTGCTTTCACATGCATTTTCCGGCCCATTGCCCATCATTTTACAGCTGCACTGAGGTCAGTGATGGGGACAGGATTCCCATACAGATTCCCATTTCCAATCCCATTCTCCTACCTCCGCCTCACGACAGAAATCACTCAGCGCCCGCTCTTGGTGTCTTCTATTTCTTTCATGTTTCATGTGTGTGCTTCATGCTGCCATAGGAAATTGGGTCAAAATTGTTATGATCACAGATACACTCGCCGACACACACACACTCGGCGCGGCTGCCCCGCTATGCAGTTATATATAGATCGACTTTAGCTTGTTCGAGGTGTGCTCCCGCTTTATAGAGTGCGCCTATTTGACAAGTGCTCCTCCTCCTCGGTCCGGTTCGGCAGCCACTTTCTGCACTTTCGGGGATCACGGGAGTGGAGTGGCTCAAGTGGGCGCCACTCGAGGAGAGCTCCAACTAGGTGGGTGGTGATGGGAGAATTCCCAGCCTGCCCTCCCGATATAAATAGCCCTTTAATGCACTCGAAAAACAAACAACAAAGCCCCTAATGCGTTGTAGTTCCCTGGAAAATCTGCCACTTTGCTTCCCGGTTGGCTTCAATTTTCGCGAATTTTCCATTTAACGTTGACAACTTCCAATCAGCCTGCTGATGATTCACAAGCGCTGCCCTCATAATGCCAATAGCCATTGTACGGCCCGTGGAAATTTGCGGCTGTTGACAAATCTGGGATTTTGAATGTCTTCGCGGCACCCAGGACACCCACAACCATATAGTCGTAGCATCGACATCGGGCTGTGACGCGGCACACCGCGAATCTGACTCATACGGATGAAAAATACGGCAAACATGCACGGATATATGCGGAATAAGATATATGGGCTGGCTAGGTGCAAGAGAGCATGAAATATTTTATTAAATACAGAGCCCATCCACCGCTGGCAAAGTGCTCGGAAAAAATAACTAAGCCTAAAGGTAATTAGGTAAAAAATATGCAAGGAATTATTAGAGTATAAACAACTGATAATTTTATGAGTAAACACCTTTCTTAGGGCTAATGGAATAAATAATTCTTTACTTATTAAATCAAAACACACCTTTTTTATAGATAAATAAAAAATAAATTCAGGAAGAACGAATACGCTTATAAATAGATTTTGTGTTTATAAATAGAAAGCAGAAATAAAAACTATTACTAATACTTCTAGCTACAGAGATACACATTTCCTATTTCCCTTGCCTGTTGATCTTACCAATGAGACGAGCTGTTGACAGAATTATTCGGTTCGGCCGAGTTTCATTAACGTTTATATGCAACTTGTCAATGTTTCTGGCCACTGCAAAAGTTTTTCAAGTTTTCTGAGAAAATTTTTGAATTTCTTTAGAGGTAATGTTTGTATTATTTATTTTTCTTTGTTGATAGAGCATTTAAAGTTCGTTCATATCATCTATAGGACACTCGTGTGCTTGTCTAAACGATTAATCATCAAAATTATTTGCGGCTCGTGATGCTAAATGCAATCGAAATTTAATTAATGCCGTCGCTAAACAAAATTAATTCTGACAATTTAGATTAAAATTCTATGTTTGTGTGCGACTTGTCCTGAATATTTCTCGAGTTAAATATACATATTTTTAGCTGCAGTGTCATTCGAAATAGGTACTTTTAAGTATTTAAATTGCTAGCTTTAATCGCTTTTAAGAAACTGTTTAGGTATTTTCAATAAAAATATATTAGTACGATATAGTTTTACTCAAATTTAAATTGAATAATTGACTGAACTTCTTCCACATATTAATTAAATGTACTATATTTATTATGTACATTATTAATGATGACATTATTGTTATAGTTACTTAAGAAATAAATTAAAACTTTAAAAACAAATTTATTTCAATCTATCCAACACTCGAGAAAAATTTAAGTAAGCAGTACACAAAAGGTTTGAAACTCTGGTGACAAAAGAAGCAGTGTCGCTGAACTGCTTGCTTAAAACTGGTATCCCACCGAGTTTCAAACCCTTTGTGTTCTGCTTGCTGACTAAACATTTAAACTGCTTGATAAGTCCTATTTAAAAAAATTTAAATTTAAAATTATTCAATAATTTAAATATTTATTTAGAAAATTTTTTAGCGTTTCTACAACTATTTTTAAAGCTAAAACTTTTTCTCCACATTGTAGGATTTTATTAAAAGTTCCATTTTTATTTTAAATCTTGCCTTTAATTAATAAATCCCTTTAAGACTCGAGCATGCTAAAATATTATCTTTTTGACAATAAATAGTAAACTGAATTAAACAAATAATTTATAATTTCTTAAGCCAAATAACACAAATACACATTTGTATGTATTTATATTTTCTTATCCAACATCAACTTCAACTAACAAATGTAATTAAAATTTTACAACAAATCCTTAAGGAACACAGTCACTGCAAAAAGAACTCGATCAGGTTGGTCAGCCGGCGCATGCTGACGTAGTTGACAAGGACGGCATAGGTGTAGCAGGTGTAGATGTAGGCCCACCACTGAAAGTGGTACGGCTCCTTGGACCCGCCTCCGCCTCCTCGAAGGCGGCCGAATCCCATGAATCCGTTGGTCTGCAGGACGTATGCGTGATGTCGCTCGGTGAGCAGTCGCCGGAATACCGCCCCGCTCAGGTAAACCACAGTCAGCAGGAGGATCAGGCGTCGCAGGTGCACCAGCAGCAGAGCCATCTTAACAATAATATTATTCGGGAATCTCTTGGGGATACAGTAACACATGAACCGCAAATAAATCACTCTGCTGAAGTAATTACCCTGTTTTCCCGATTTTCCAACTTATTTTCGCATTTACGCGACTTCTTTGCGTTCCGTCTTGTCGTTTTGTTTTCGTCGCATTTTTCGCTTGTCTCTGTGGTGGATTTATATATATTTATTCAATATTCTTTGCGACTGGCAACACTTGCCAAAACTTTTCAAAACTATTTTCGGAAAAAGTCTTTTGCGAAAGCTTTTCCCGTTTGGCGGCTAAAATACAAAATATTTGAATTGTTTAGGCAAAATGTTTAGTTTAAAAACTCCCATTAATTAGCTTTGTTTACGTTTTGTAATAAATTCTAAGCAAATCCAATGAAAATTGTCAGTGCTTGGCAAATCGAATTAAAATCCACTTCAAACGGTGGAAGAAACGCCTCTTCAGATAGCTATCAGCGCTTCTGGCATAAGCTACCACTAAGTACGCCCATAAAAAAATATCTACGAAAATCAACAAGCTGCATCCGATAAAGATCGATCAGGTCAGAGGCGGAGTTCGAGGGGTTTGTTAGTTTTAAAATAAAAAAAGGAAATAATTATTTTTCTTATTATTTAAATCAATGTGGGAGTTCCAGAAGGGCTTACAAAATTAATATTTACGTTATTATCATAATTCAATAAGGAAATCTTATAAAGACTCCTTGGGTAGGCTCCCCCTTAATCCCTGCCACTGCTCTGCCCGACGTATACGCAATGCGTATACGTAATATTCCCATGAAAGAAACGAAAAGAAATACTTGAGATCCAGACACACACTTCTAACAACAGCTCCATGCAATGCAACCTTGAAACGGCGATCAAATCCGCAGTCCATCGGGGAACTGGGTAAGGGAGCCGCCAAGAAACAACAAAAACAACCCAGGCACATTTTTGTCGGAGAAAAGCAAACACTGAAGCGCTTGGAGAAGATTGCAACACGCAGTGAGGTTGGTTAAGAACAACAGCCACGGCAGCGGCAAAATATGTACAATATTTAAATTAAATATTAGCACACCGAAACAGGGCAGAAACGGTGTCTGGAAAATGAGGAAAATGCGAGACGAATACGAGCATGTGGCAATGGCCGGCCATCCGTCTACAGTCGAGCGGAAAATGAGATGTAAATAAAGAAAAAGATGAACAAACAAAAAACATAAATAAAAAACTATTAACTGCAATTTTTTCGGCTTATGGTTTTCAGCTGTGACATGAGCATCGGAACATTAAAAGATCTTGGGATTAGTTGAGAAATTACTAGATGTGTGGTGCAATAGGTGGTTAAAAAATGTAAATAATAGTTGTTATTGTTAAAAATTATTGAATATTCAATAATAAAATAAATTTTGTCCACGCATTATATCTTTCATCTGGGGAGCCACCACTTGGGACCATCCTCACCCCAACAAAGTTAATAAAAAAACCATTTCTTTGGCTATTATTGTGCTTTATGTGCACGCAAACAAATCGCATCTGGTCGACGCGCCGCCTCCTTACAAGACCTCCTCGTTCCCTGACTCCAGATCCCCCTCTTCCCGATCCCGATCCCGGAACATCGCACTCGATTCGTTTTATTAGCCAGCGTTTGTGCGGCGTCTTATTGCGTAATGTGTCGCTGGAGGCACGCCCCCAAACGCCGCAGTCACACTCGTAAATTACAAATTTGAAAATCGCAGGAGAAATGATTGAAAGGCCCAGAGATCGGCCACTGGGATGCGGATGAAGATGGAGCTCCGCGGAGAGGCAATCGCATCCCAAGGAAGCCGGTGGGCAGGCACTGAAAGAAAAGGGATACAAAACTGTATTTATTTCAATAAATAAAATATTTATGAATGCTCTAAAATATATATTAATTCTGGGATTTTAAAAAACCGCAATAAAATATATTTTAAGGATATAGAGACTTAATTATTAATGCAGCTCTTGAATAAATATAAGTTTAAGGATTTCATTGGCCTATTTATTTGCAGTGCAGCTGGCCGAGGATTGACGACGTCATGGCATGGGCAGCATGATTGACCGACTACGCGGTGCACCTCGCCGTTGCTCCCGGGGATTGCCGGTCTGACTTTTATGGCTGTCGGTGTATTTCTTTTTATTGCCTGAACCAAAATCCGTTTCTAGTATTCCCGCCGCCGTTCCTCTTGATTTGTTTGCATTCAGTTTTCAGTTTTTCGGCTTTCGGTTTTCAGTTTTTTCTGGGTTGCGTTGGCGTCGCCGCCAGCAGCACGCACTAGGAAAATATTTGTGGAAAGCATGCGAAATGCACGCCTGTTGTGGATCTTTTATATTTTTTAATGCAGCGCTGAAAGCTATTTGTATCTGTCGGTCAGATTGGGTTAAGACACCGCCCCCAAACACTCCGCCACTCGACTGCACTCCCTGCGTGTCTTTCGTCAAAGTGTCGGGCCACTTTGGCCCGGGGGCTATTAGCCCATTGATGCCGAAAGCGATGCCTCTGGATTTTCCCCCTGGCCAGCCACCGTTTTTTCGTTCCTTCGCTTTTCCCCGGTAATTTAGCATCTTTGTCGCCCGTCCTGATTTATGGCAAAGGCATTCTATTTCACCCGAGTGGCTTTTGGCATTTTGCGCATATTTAGTTTAAATGTTTTCACTAAAGCCCAGCGAACGGACGAATGCCAGTTTTATTTCATGTTTGGACGTCATCTTTTTAGCCGCACGTTTCCGGTGACTGCCGCCGCCGGCAGCAGCAGCAGTGGCAACTGCAAAAGTGGCACACAGATTTTTATTTATAAAACGAGACCAGAACAAATATCAGCGTATAGTGTCGTTGTCTTCTGCATGATATCTCTGATAGTTTCGTCGGCATATCCACTCGCACGATACACGAAATGAACCGAATAATGCCCGGGGCCAGGGGCTAAATCTGCTATTAAAGGGAATATTTGGACTAAAGGGAATTTTAAAGGCTCTTGAAATGGGAGAATTTTAATAAATATTTATACTGGGAGTTGCAATGATTATTATACCAAAATCCCATTTATCGAGAGCATTAAAATGCTGAGCTGCGAGTCTTGTAATTTTCACTTTTTTCCTTCTCCTCGACACAACATAATCTTGGGAGACACCTCATCAGGTTGAAGACCCCTGTTGGCCTCCCTTTCGGTGTCTTTCATTCACAGAAACATGACAGACCGCATCTGTATCTGTAGGTGACAATTATCGTTTGCATCATGCATATTTGTGATGTTTTTTTTCTCTCTGGATACCTCTTCCCGATGGCGTCCCACTCATCCATTAGTCACCGAAGCAGCCGAGGAATATTTAAATTAAATTATTCGACTATTAATAGAGGGGAAGCATATCTTCGGCGGAATGAAGCAGCCCAAATAGATGCGAAATACTTTCGAGTTGCATTTTTATGAGCATTACAAGAATTTTTACGCATTTCCTTACCATTGCGGCGGTAGTTGAAATCAAGAAGCTGGCACATTTAGCCGGTTGGCCGATATCTGTCAGAAAATATATACTCGTGTGCGGAGCTGATATATACGGGATACATGGCAAATAATGATTTGATGACGGCACGGAGCAATGAATGCTCTTTGTTATGATTATTATTTTCCTTTTGGAACTTGGCCAATTGTGCAAGCATAGTATTTAAAAAATGTTAATCCTATATTAGCTAACTATGTAGTCATAAATGAGTTATTCGAAGATTTCCAGTCATTTTCTGAAATTTCTGCTTAAGTGAGAGCCATTACCAGAGTGTCCGTGATAAGGTATTATTTATATAATTAATAAAAAATTTTATTAAAAACCAAACGGTTTAACTGAAAAATTAGTGTATAACATTGTATTGCACTTAATAAATTTCTGGGATACTCATAGCATTTGTCGTGACGAATTTTTTTGTCCGCTTAAGGGAGAACCCTTAACTGATTATATAATAAAGTCAGTACATTTTTAAGAACAATTAATATTATAATCTTCAGGATTTTCACATCAAGGACATTTCTATCTTTCTAAAAGCGAAGTTTGATGTCCGCTCAAGGGAGAACCCAATTCTACGCTGTCCGTTTAAAGGAGTCTCAACTGTTTATGTATTCTACAGAATATTTTTACTTTATTAGAGAACACCCTTAGTTTTTAGTCGTTATAAAAGTCTATACTTCACTTAATTACGAATATTTAAGATCATTATTTCGGATATTATTCAATAGTATTTAGCCATAGCTATTATACCCTCTCCTAGGGTATCATAAAGAACTTTTATTTATTTCTCTATTGCAATTTACAAACGCAGCGATCAGCGATCGGCGGCGGCTGCGGAGAGCCGGCAGAATCTGGGAGAGCTTCTTCCACCGATTCTCCCGCCTGCCGAAAATACACGCACGCCCGAGGCGCGCGAGAGTAGCGGCGGCTTCTCTGCGCTTTTCAGCTTTTCACGCAATTCGGTGCGAGGGAAAATCTCAGCACAAAAATATTTTCACAGCGGCCAGACAGTTTTCCTTTGACAACGCGCCGAGTCGCACACGCTTTTCCGATGCAATTCTGAGCCGAAAACGGAAACGAAAACGAAGAAAAAACTGAACTGAAGAGCCAACCGAGGAGAGGAGCAGAAAAATTGCTTTCGCATGCGACAAATTCGGACGGTTCGTAGTGTGTGTGAGTGTAAATGTTGCTAAATTTATAAATAACAGCACAAGTTGTGCCCGTGCTCCTGCTCCTGCTCCCAAAGTAAATCGGAATAAAAGCAAAAGTGATGCGCTCGCCGTGAGGAAAATGGAGATGGAAAATATCAACGCATAAATAAAGCGCCGCGATCGCGATCCGCGTCCGATTCTGTCGCATTTACCGGCTGCATTCCCAAATAGATCGGCCAGCTATAGGCTATAGTGGCTTCTCTGGTGGCTCTGCTGTATCCGAAGGTGTATCTTCGACCTGGTGGTGCGTGCCGGTGGATTATGTAAAGTGGCACACGATTGCAGAATATTTCAAAAAACAAAGAGCCCCAAATGAGAGTTGGTTCCCGAAAGAAATTCGAAATAAAAAGAAAATACAAGTAAAAATAAGGCGAGAATAGGACGGGAAGATCGCTAGAAATTTGTCGCACGCGCGCGATCTCAGTAAGTGCATCTAATTTATTTTGCATCTATCGCAATTGAGAGCCAGAGTCGTTCGGCGAATGCATCCGCCAGATACGTTTTCGTAATTGTCGTCAGCGGTTCGAGTTTCGCGAGTGTCCGCCGGATTGGATTACCAGACGCAGCCAGAAAAACAAAATAAATAAATAAAATCGAATCAATTTTCGAAGAGGTCAAAGATAATCGAATTTGCGAGGGAATTTTGACCGGGCTGACCAAGGATCCCTTGCCAAAGGCAACGCAATGTCGTCCTACCGCAGTTATGTAAGTACTAGTTAATGCCAACTATCCGTATCGGTATCTGTATCTGAGCATCCGTATCTGCTCTTTGCCATCAAGTGGTTGTGTGTATCTTGGCGTTTTCGCTCGGCTGTGTGCTTTTGCAATTTTTGTTTATTTCTAATTTGTTGCCTTCTTGCCTCACACCCTCTGCTATTTGGCAGATACTCGTATGTACGTGTATTCGCAGATATAAAATGTATCCAAGAGCTTGCTCTGTGCGAGCTTCAGTTCCATTGATAAACAATTCAGCCACAAATTCGCTCATTGTCTGGCATTTCGGCCTAATTCCAATTTCCTCTCCATGGAAAAGCTCAAATTATGGCCGAGGTGTGGCAGCTAAACGAATGAATGAATGAATGCCTGACTGACTGACGGATTTGAATGCCAAACAAATGCATAAGTAAATGCCTTTTATTTTGGCAGAGCGGGTTAAATGACAAATTTTAAACGTACTTTGTTTGATTTATGCTCGTGTTTGCGTATTAAGCGACCGAAATTGTTTAAAATGTATTGTTTGAAGATATTTCGGTATAAATAGTACACATTCCAATGCATATTGTCAGTTTATAACAGATTTTGGTATTTAAAATATTTATCAGCGTCCTAATTACTTATTTAATTACTTCATTTTCGCTAAGAAAATAATGGTGCTTTTCTTCAAGTATTTATTTTCGTAATTAGGTATACAAAATACCAATTATTCTTAATAATTGGTATATTATAATAATAATTATAATTATTCACATATATTAGCATCTACTTAATATTCCAGTCTATAATCCCCCGGACAACCTTTCCATTTTGGTTGCCTCAGCCCCTTCCCTGGGATCACCTTAATCCCCTTCATGTTCAACTCATTATATCCTTTTGTTCCCAGGCATTATCAGGTTTATGACTTTAGGCCGACTTCTGACACGTTCGGGCATAAATCAATTAAATATTTTTCGGGTCTCAGAATCTAATAAACTGATCAATTTATGGCCGGCAAACAACAAGTTTCCACTCCTTCCCGCAGCGCGAACGCCGCCCGAGTCATTTTCCCAATTATATTTAGAATGCGTCTAAAAATGTGCTGGGGAGTTTGAAGTAAATCGAAATGATTTCTGCTTCTGTTTCGAGGTGACGCCGTCTTCCTCGGCTTCTCGCCGGAGTTGGTACTTTGTTCGAGATGTTTTTATGGCCAGAAGGAAGTTGTAAATATTTATGACACGCATAAAGTTGAAAGTTCCTCCGTGAGAGCCGCGGAGCACGCACCACCTAATTAATTAACAAAGTGTGAATATTCATGCAATTTGTTCTTCGAGAGGAGAAAGTTATTGGAAGGGGGAAAGAGGAGAAATAGAGAGGGAATAATATCCTTTTTCTTGAAGTAAAATATAAGATCAACCAATGGAAAACTTTGTGATAATAAATAAAATATTTGATTTGTATTATTATGCATTTTGTAATCTATATATCCAAAATCCTTTTTAATTTTAATTTCGGATCTAGTTATTTTTGAAATGATTGTCAAGCTGTATCAAAATTGTCTGGGTGCTGGAGAAAGGAAAACGGTTACAGGCACTTGTCAAGTGACTTCGAGATCGGTTTATTACAATTCCAGTTGACGAACAAATTTAGTCTAAAATTCCGCCTCCACTAACTGCCATTCCAAAAACAAAACCATCTCTAACCTTCCACTAAAAAAAATACTAAAAAACGCCAAAATGCCGCGTCGTCGTCGTCCACGCCGCAAGATGAATCCCTCGTTAGCGCTGAGGAAGAAGAACCAAGAGAACGCCGCTCACAGCAGTCGCCCCAAGGTGGAGCCGAAACAACCGCCGCCCTTGCCGGATCCGCCCAAGTCGGAGCCGCCCAGCGATGCGGCTTCCAGCGAGGGGTCGCCAGAGGTGGCCTCCACTTCCAGTGGCGATGCCGGCAATGAGGCGGAGTACAAGCTCTTCCCGGAGGTCTTCGAAAAACCGCCTCTCGGGCAGCTGCCCACGTTCGCTGACGTGTTCGGGCAGCCCAAGTACGAGTCTGGTTACCAGCCAAAGGATGTGCCCTCCACTACCTCCTCCTCCTCGACGTCAGCATCCGCTTCAACCTCGCAGGGTTGTACCTGCTCTGGAATCCAGAGCACGGCCGACGGGCACTTCACCCAAATTCCCGCCACAATGCTGAACGACAGCTTTGGGATGACCGGGCTTCTGGCCGCCATTCGGAGCACGGTCACGGATCCGGGCGCCACGCAGCTGGTCTTTGGCGAGGACCTGACCACCTATGGCCTGGATTTGGCCGCCCAAGGCGACATCTACGTGCACTTCAATGGGCCCTTCACCACTGACCCGCCGGAACGCAGCTCCATGGACTGCGCCCTCGAGCTGGGGATGCGCGCCATGCGAGAGGCGATGGACAGATATCCGCCCCTGCCGCCGTTCTGGGATCCGTTCGTCCCGGAGACCCGGAACCTGGGCCTTGTGGATGGCGATGGCAATAAACTACAACCAGACCTTAAACAGGAACCAAAAAAGGCTACTGAATCGGAACCCAAGTCGGAGCCTAAGCTGGAGCCCAAGACGGAGGCCAAGACGGAGGCCAAGACGGAGGCCAAGACGGAGGCCAAGACAGAGCCCAAGTCGGAGCCCAAGTCGGAGCCCAAGTCGGAGCCCAAGTCGGAGCCTAAGTCGGAGCCAAGGTCGGAGCTCAAGAAGGAACCCAAAGAGGATCCGCCTCTTCCGACACCGGAACGTGGTCGGAACCAGAAAAGGAATCAAGACCGAAAACGGGACCGCGCCGAGAAGAAAAAGAAGTCTAAGCAACATTAGGACTACAATTCGGCAACTGGAGAGCTCAGCAAGAACTTTTTACTGTGATCTTTGTCAATAGCAACTTTTCTACATAACAAAATGTTTAGGTCAATATACGGAATCGGCTTTAAGAATACCATGGAGTTATTATTTGGGAAGGGTTAAAATATTGCTAAATAAATTTACAGAAATCGGAATGGTTTTTGTACAAGTTTTTATTAACTCTTATGGAGTTAACTTGATATGAAACCATTTTCCTTATAATGAAGTTAATTATTGGTAGGGAGAGAGATAAAAGTTTAAAGCTAAGCTTCAGTGGAGGGATACGGCCATAGCTGCTGGGGCTTTTGGCCATTACTACCAAGAAATAATTTAGTGTCAGAACACTATTATACTATTATGACACTACATTGTAGCGCCGTTATGGTATTTTGGCACTACATTGTTGCTCGAGATGTAAAGGTAAAGAGGCACGGTAACACTTGTTTTTATACCCTTGCAGAGGGTATTATAATTTTGTAATGATATTTGCAACGCAGTAAAGGAGGCATCTCCGAATATATATTCTTGATCAGCATCACCAGCCGAGTCGATCTAGCCATGTCTGTCTGTCTGTTTTTACGCGAACTAGTCTCTCAGTTTTTGAGCTATCGGACCAATATATCCTATAGCTGCCATAGAAATTACAGAAATGAATACAACAAAAAATTAACTTCTCTGTTTTTAAACTTATTTCTATAAATTTTGAGATATAGCAGTTATTTACGGTTTTAAAATTATGGTATTAATTTCATTAAGATCGGACAACTATATCATATAGCTGCCATACAAGCGATAGGTCGATTTTTATGAAAATGTAAAATGTAAAATGTACAAAATTCTATATTTTTTCAACATTACCAAAATGGATCGACTTTTACTATACAAACTTCAGCTTACCGAAGGTAGCCTCCTTTCTTGTTTTTATTCAATTTATCTATAAACCATTCAAATAAATGTTTAGTTATTGATATTCTACAGCAAAAAACCTTTCTAACGGTGCTATGACACTAAAAGTGGTTTTCATTCAATGAAGTTTATGTTTATGTTTATTTATGTAGAAGAAAAAAAAGTTTTGTATAGTATCTTTACTGATAAATGTTTCTATAAATATTAAAACCTGATTTTACTAGGTATACCGGTATGAAATGAGCGTTCTTTTGTGAAAATAATTTTTTTTTTTACTTTTGGATCTTTCCCATAGCTTTTAAACGGTCAGAAATTGTTTGTTGTGCAACATTTAACATTTCTGCCATTTGCTTTTGACTCAAAGTGTCATCTCCATCCAATTCGGCGTCTTCAAAATTTTTTGGTGGTTTTCCACGGTCTTCATTTCTCACATCAAAATCATTATTTCTGAACCGTTGAAACCATCTTTTGCTTGTTGCTTCTGATAGAGCATGAACACCATATGCCTCAACAAGCATTCGATGCAACTCTGCAGCATTTTTCTTCAAATGAAAAAAAAAAAATTAATGCTTTCCGCAAATCATCACTTGCTGGTACAAAATTCGACATTTTTAACACGATGAGAAAATATGTTGTTGTCTGTTCAATGACTTGATATATACTTAATATGATTCACAGATGTTATAGCAAACAAACAAAAAAAAAATAAAGGCTCGTTCACAACAAATGTTCCCTATCGAGACATTTGTATCTTGACGCTCACTTCATACCGGTATACCTGGTATATAGTGTTTTTCCTTTTTAAAATATGTAAAAGTACTAATATCTTGTCTATTATCATTAGGTTTTGAATGCATTGTATCGTTCACTTTTAAGATCGCTACATCTTAACACATTCTACATTTTAGTTTCGTGAAACGCATTTTTCGACACTTTTGACGGAGCAAACTAGAAAAGCATTTAAAAATAAATCATTTGTCTGGCACGCGAATATTCAGTCGCCACTTCAAATCATCTGAGGTCACAGTCTATATACTCTGTGAGTGGATGGCTTTCCTGGCTGCGATTTATGGACGCTGGCGGCTGACAGACAGGCGCATTACAGTGCATCCTGCTCCTGGTCCTCCGATCTGCGATCCCCGATCTCCGATCTCTAATTGAGACCGCATAATAACGCTGTCAGAAGAAGTGCAGCAGCACTCCTCGAACAAAGTACACATGGCAAACCCATTCCCATTACCATTCCCATACCATTCCAGAGAAGATCCATCCGTAGACATCCCCGATCATCAGCCTCCGCCGGCTGAGTGTCTCCGTTTGCTTGTTTTGCACATTGTTGGGCTATTTGTATGTTTGGAATTCCATTTCACTGGGCGAAAACAATTAGCCGCGACTGTCCGTCCGTCCAAATGTCTGTCTGTCTTCCTCACTCTCTCTCACTCTCGCTCGCGCTTGGATATTCTTCCCATTGGGCGGGCGCTGGAGAATGTAATAAAAATAATATTATTTTTTATCCCCTGATAGTTGTCATTCGCGGGGATTGGCGCCACTTGGGACTGGGAACTGCCTGAGGAGGATTTTCATAGCGCGAATTCCAGTGTAATCATGGGAGCTTATTAAGAAAGGCTAAGGGAATTAGTATTTAAAAATATATTTTCATAAATTCTGTATGTAATAATTATGACTTAATAATTCAAGGGATTTATTGCGGTCACAAATCACGAATCATATCCCTTTCCATCATATTTATGTTGAAATACACTATTATCCCCTAACATATCCGAGTTCAAAAGCTTTTCAACTGCTCATTTAATATCATTTGCAATAATTGGCCAAAACGAGTGCTCGTTGCCAAAAATCTGTAAATCGGCGACGCGAATTTTGCAATTTTAAATGGTTGTCTGATCCCCGAGATATATATATATAGGAGGTATCTGAGCAAAGGGCAAAGTGGTCTACGGTCGATGGTCGGTGGTCGGGTGGCCCCCGCAATATTCACGATATCTGGGGAAAGAACTCAACCTGTCTCGGTGGACGAGGCCAATCTCATGCCCAATGTCTAATGCGCTGCGGCCGAGATTATAAGGCAGATGTTGAAATAATCGAAATGAATCTGTTTACACGTCCAAATTAATTGAAAAACGCGTGCTACAGCGCCATTTAATTGAAAATGAAATAGACGCAGCAGCAGCAGCCGCAGCCGCAGCCGCAGCACAGTCCCAATCCCAATCCGAATCCAAGACGCAGGGAGAATGCATTGGACGAGTTCAAAGAGGCGGCACAGCCCAAAACACAAATAGTCCAACGGCGATATCGGGGATTTCGGGGAGGGGAGGGGCTATATGGGGTCTTGAGATTCTTTGGCATCCACCGATGGTGTTGATGTTGCTGATGTGCCTGATGTGGCTGCTGCCGTTGTTGTGGCGATGCTGCTCCTCCGCTGACGATGATGAAATGCGTGCGAATAATTGTCGAGTGCACGGCCCATTGAGGAAATTCCCCTGGAAAACGGAGAAGGTGCCGCATCAGTGGAGGGGCAGGAGTGCAATGTGCTCCACATTGCATTGTTTTTCTTATGGTTTTTCCCCCGGGATCAATTGCTTTCGGACTCTTAGGGCGCCAATCAATCAAAGCCATGTGATTGCCCATCAGTTTCAATTTCTTTTGAATGAGTGCAGGCACATCTCGAGGAGAGCTGCAGGGGCCACAAGGAGAGCTATACCAGAAATCGCTCATTCATTATTTTCTATTGAGAATCACTGAGAAAATTAGTATTTTTTATAGGTTGAACTTAGATATGTAATTTTATTTGTATTAATTCCTGAACTTGTGCGGTTTTTGTGTTTAAATCTTGTGACAAAGAACATTGGCATTTATTACCTTCTAAATATATTAAAATGGGTTTTATAATATTACTTTACTAACTTTATTTAAAGTTTAAGCTTACAAATTAACAATATTTTGTATCTTATTTTTATAATTATTTTACTGTGTTTTCTTCTTTCTTTTTAGACTCCCTGGAAGACCAGCTTGGGCAGCTCCTATAAGCCGGGAAGTTCTTCGGTGGGTACTATATAAATTTTTAAATATATTCCTCTATAATTAACCTAAATTTCCCCTTAGTATGGCACTTCCGGAGACTCCACATCGCGCTACACGTCACTAGCCACGCCCAGCGCCTACAGACCCTCCTTTTCCGGTGGAACCTACCGCCTAAAAAGGGATCCGCCACCGAGCACTGCCAGCACCACTCCGGTAACCAGTTACGTGAGCCGCTATGCCAAAACAGACGTCAAGGAAATAGCTCCCAGTGAGCGAACCAGCCCGGTCAAGAGGTATACGGGTGCCAGCACCAGCTCCCTGGGGAAATACGGACGATCCAGGGATCCCAGTCCGGTGGCCTTGGAGCACACGAATCGGAACAAATCGCGGGATCCGAGTCCCGTGATAGACAGCGCCAGAAGCAAACTGGGGCCGACATACCGAGGAGGCAATAACACCACAGCTTCCAGTTCATCCTCTTCTGCCTCCAGGAATGGCTACAGCAGTCGCTATGGAGGTACGGCCTCCCGTATCTCGGGAAATGGAAGTGCCATCTCCTACCTGACCACCAGCGACTTCCATGCGAGAACCGCCAGCAGGGCCAAGGCCAGTCGGGAGAGGGAGCGGGAGAAGGAGAAGGAGCTGGAGATCGTGGAGAAACCCAGTGAGGTCTCTCAGGGCAGGCAGAAGTCACCCGAAAAGGAGCTGGTGGAACAGGCGACTTCCAGTAATGATGCTGAAGCCCCCGAAACCTTCATAACCATATCGGTGGTCACGAGAGCCACTTCACCCACTCTGCCAGGCAGCACCACCGTGCAGCGCACCCGTCGCATAGATCCGGCGAAAACCATCGAGAAGACCATCCAACGATCCACGAAAAGACGACCCACCACCGATCAGGAGATCCAGTCGGATCGTTTGGACGACTCCACGCGATATCTTCGCTATAGTGCGGGTGGCAGTAGCCTTAGCTCTACGTACAGTCCCCATCGTGATCGGATCAGCAGTCTACGGTATAGCGCCAGTCCGCACAGCTCGGGATCGGGAAAGTCCAGTCCGTTGAGCGAGGGAAAACTCCAGTCCCAGCCCATCCCAGAGACAGTATCTCCGGCCAGAACCAATGGCTCTGTGAGCTCGGCAAAGTCCTCGGAAGCCTTGTCTCCTCCAAGAACCAATGGCTCTTCAAAATCCCCGGAAGCGGTATTTTCCGCCAGAACCAATGGATCTGTGAGCTCGGCAAAGTCCTCAGAGGCATTATCTCCTCCGCGAAGCAATGGTACGTCAAAGTCCCCAGAGGCCGTATCTCCTGCCAGAACCAATGGCTCTGTGAGCTCTGCGAGATCAACGGAGGCCCTATCCCCGCCCAGAAGTAATGGCTGCTCTCCAAAATCTTTGGAAGCTGTTTCTCCACCCAGATCCAATGGCTCGTCGAAGTCCACAAAGTCCAAGCTATCGCCACCGAAAGCCGTGCGCTTGAACTCCCGCCAATCCTCGGTGGAGAATCTGGTGAACAAGCCACCGGCTCCGCCCAGCAAGGCAGACTCACCCACCAAGACCTGCAGCTCCAGTTCGGGTAGTTCCGCCGTCAAGTGGCCCAACAAGGACTTCCGGAAGTCCTCCCTGAACGTGGGACCCACGGATAGGCCAAGGAAGTCGCGTACTCCTAGTAGTGGCGGCGAGTCCGAGGACCTGCCCAACGGGAGCAATCTAGAGCGTTCACCCAGTGCCGGGTCGGAGGGAAGCCTTGCCTCCGCAGGATCCTCCAAGAAGTCAGGCAAGCTAAGCAATGGCAAGGTGGCAGGAGGAGGCACCAAGCCAAAGGCCCACAAATCCTGCAGCGAATCCACCACCACCACGGGCAACTCATCCTCGGCCACCGCCTCCGCTTCGGACAGCGATCAGCGGGTGAAGAGTGTGAAAAAGCAGGCCAAGAAGAAGACCGCCGCGGGCAAGGTCGCCGCCGCCCACAAGCCCATGGGAACCGCCACTGCTGAGTCACCGCCGCCCGTCGTGGTTGAGGTGGTGCCAGCGACACAGACGCGACTGAAGAAGCTCTCGGCGGTGTCGAATTTTTTCGCCAGCCGTCAGCAAGACGCAAATAACGAGCCGATTTTCCTCGAAAGCTCCGAGAGCTCGGGCGAGCCGGAGGCTCTTTCCCTGCCGGCCATCTCGGGATTCTCGAAGATCTCGAAGATGTCGGCGATCAGTCTGACCACAGACCTGCGAACGAACGAACCGCGAACGACGCCATCGAGCGAAGCAAATCCCATCTCACCCACAACGAATTCCCTGAGCTCGAGCACCCGCTGTCCCAGAGAAACCACAACGGGAACGGGATCAGGCACCAGATTGCCCACCAGCACGGTTAGCACCAGGGACACCCAGGACACGAGTCTGACGACCACGGCCAGCCTGACAACATCGGAGCAGGACGAGCCCAGTTGGTGGCAGGACACCAGCCTGCAGATAAACACAGCCTCTGCCTTGGACCACAACAATCGCACGGAGATGCCCCCCTACAGGCTGAGACACATCGATTCTGGCGAGGAGCAGGCCTGGTGGCTGGATCGCGAGGAGAACGGCGATGACGACGACACGCTGGCGGAGGAGACACTGAACACCCTGGACGATGATGCCCAGGAAGTGAGCAAGGGCACCTGGTGGAGCCAGGAGGAGCAGGACTCCAGCAGTCAGGTGAAAGCGATGCCCAGGAGCAGGCTCTCGCCGGAAAAGGACGCTTGGTGGCTGCAGGAGGAGGAGGCCCGCAAGTCCCCCAGGGAGAACGGAGATCTGAACAACAACAACAACAGGGAACCCCATGTGGAGGTGACCCTGAAGCTGCCTTCGAATGGCAGCCGGAGCTCCAGGAGCGGAGGAGCCTCCAAGAGTGGTAATTCAAAGAGTGGCGGTTCCAATCCCTGGTGGCTGTCCGGTCCTGCCAAGAAACTATTCAACGTACAGCGCGTGGAGTCCGGCGAGAGAGCCTGGTGGCAGGAGCAGCCGGAGGAGCAGGCCCAGCAAGAGAAGGAGAACGAACCGCCACCGGTGAAGCCTCCAACTCCACCACCGCGCATCATCAAGCACTGGGAGTCCGGCGAACGAGCCTGGTGGCTCCAAGACGAGCCTGAGCCGAGCAAGCTCCCGGCTCCGGTCAGCAGCGATGACGAGGAGCCAGCATTGCCGGTGGACTGTCACCAGCACTCCCAGGATGAGGTGGACCTGAGGCAAAAACACGGCCAGCCAGTGGCGGATGCTCCACACGAGCTGAGCAGCTCCTTCGACTTCAACACCTACTCGGAGCGCCCGGTCCCACTGGGGCAGTGCGCCAGTCCCGTGCGCTGTCCCTCGCCCTACGACAACATTCCAAGGTCGAAGGTGCAGGAGTCCACACTGCCACCGCCCACCCACTCCCACTCCCATTCCCACTCCCTTACGCCACCGCACACCATCACCACCCTGCAGCCGCGTTTCTCCCCGCAAACTCGACGGGCCGGCGAGAAGCTCTTCATCTCGCGGCATCAGAACATCGACGAGTTACTGGGCGGCTCCTGCCGCCCCCTCAGTCCGCTCTTCTACAGCAACGCCAATACACCGGAGAGCGAGCTCACCCCGCTGGCCAGCAAGAACATGTTCCTGCTGGAGGAGGTGACACCCGACCAGGTGCGAATCCACGACAGCACTGCCCAGCTGCCGGTCATCCAGCGAATGCAGCGGTGAGTTTTTGGGGGAAGTTAAGCTCTTTAAATATTATTTATCAGTGCAGGATTTCTTTTTGATCAAATTTGGATTTCTTGAAGATGGATTAATTTCATGTTTTAATTAAGAAGCTTAAACCAACTTGGACTTAATGTCTAACAAAATAAAGTATCCAATTCATAAAATTTACGAATATATTTTCAGTACGTTCTTAGAAAATATATTCCTCTTTCTAAAAGATAATGAGAAGTCCATTTCTTTATTCTGAAATATGTGTTAAATATATACTTAATTAAATCACTTTTATAAATACTTAATTTCCCATTAAACAGAAATTAGGAAATTGGCTTTTCAGTAAATAGGAAACGACAAATTAAGGTATTCCTTTTGTTTTTTATGTCTGCCAATTTACAAGGTTAAAAGTACATAGATTGCAAAATTCCTCAGGTGCGATTTCGCCCACTTATGTCTTTAGAGAATAGAAAAATCAGGAGAAAACTCAGAGAATTCAGATCGTGAAAATAATGCTTGTTTGGGAGCTTTCGGAGTGTTCACACATGAACACGTATATACATATATATAAGAATTTTAGGTAACCAGCAAACCGCTGCAGCACTGTACTGATAAGCATGTGTCTGCATAGATTTAAATACGTATCTCAAAAACTGTTGCTTGGGTTCATCCCTTAAATATTTGTACAGCAACTACTTATGTTTATCTTGCAGCGGAAAATCCCCGCTTGCACTTGAGAACGGCTTCCCAGCTAGAGGGACAGATGACCATTGCGTTGGTCTTGTTAGAGATAAGATTAGACATAAGATTTTCATGTTAGCTACCTAAGCTAGGTCTTATTAAAAATAAAATCAGTTTGAATTATCAACTCAACAAATGTAGACGTTTGCTTTATTTGCAGCCTCTCTTACATTTTGGTCAATCGAGCCTTCGAAGAATATTTACTTCGATAAAACTGCAGTTTCCCCCTATATGGTAAGGGACTCAGAGAAAGGCCAGCTCCTTTATGCATAGCTATATTACATTGGCAGCTAAAGGTAGCAAAAATAATTAACTCTTGTTTCCCCCTATAT
>VNJO01000090.1:0-33691 GCA_008042535.1 Drosophila tani
TAAAAAAACTACTACAACTACAACTGGCCCAATTAGCTGATGGGGCAAGAGAGCGGAGCGGGGAGAGATCTAAGCCCGCTCCGCTGTCGTCGCTGCTTCCATTACGCCAAGTGCGTAAAAACTGCAATGTACCCAACAACCGCATCCCCCAGCGAGTCCATGCCTCCTCCCGTGCTCCCATCCCTCCTATTTCGTGTAGCAACAGTGTTCAGTGTGCAGTTATGACTGCGCAGTTCCCCTAAAACCGAGGCGGCGGATGGATGGATGGATGGATGCCAAAGGGTACACTGCACCTGACACAGTGGCCGGGGGGAGCGAGCCGTGGATTGCGTAAAGGAATGAAACTTTTGCTTTTTTTCCTCCCCCCCACGACCCTGTCCCTTTTCCATGCCACACAGCAGCTATGACGACGCCCCTAAAAAAATAAAAAATCAAATTGGGGGAAGTGGGCGGCACCCACACAAAGCACACACACAGCTGAGGGCAACAGAATAGGGATTGTTTTGATAGGGTAATTAAAAGAAATTTAAATATGATACATAACCATTACTGGGAGAAAATAGTGGGGAAGTTATAGTGTGATTAATAGTGCCTATTAAAAGATGGAGAGATTGAACAATAGAAAAGTCTCTTCTTTATGTGGTTATGACACTGTAGTAAAACTCTAATTAATTCGAATTTCTAAACACTTTTAATCTAAGTTTTAATTTTTTTTTCCGTAGAGTTCTATAATTATTTAACTTAGACCTTTTCTAGCCACTATGGTAGCGCCTTACAGCACAATTTGGTGCTTTACAGCAATACCCGATATTTAACAGCACAGTTAACAGTGCAGTGTTATTTTTTCATTTATAATTTAATAACTATATAACTTAGGGCCTTTATCTAGCCTCTATGGTAGCGCCTTACATCGCAATTTGGTGCTTTACAGCAATAATCGATAGTTAACGGCACAGTTAACAGCGCTATGTTATTCATTTACGTTTAGATAAATTTTAAAAGACCAGAAAACCAGTTTGATTTACGATAAGCTTATCTGGTGACTATATTTTCAGCACAGATATCAATTCAGTACCATAATAAGCTTATTAAACGTGATGGGAATACCTGATGTCCAGTTCTAACATTCATTTCCATATATAAAGCATGTAGATTTCTTCAATAATAAAATTTCAAGTCCGAAAATGGGTACAAGGAACATAGCCACTACCTAAAAATATATTTAACTAATTTTCGACTTTAACTACTATTATTCTGGCAGCAGTTGTAACGCAACGCATGTCTGCGGAATGAGAGGAGCGAGCGCAGAACGCAGAGCCCAGAACCCAGAACTAACAACAATAACAATTTGCCGTGCTAATAGTAAACGAGAAACTGCGAGAGACGCGACGCTCTTTGTGCTTCTGTTAATGGAAACATGTTGTGCATTTAAATTACAGCTCAATGGCATTTCGTTTGGCTCCTTAAGCTGGCTAATTAAATCCAGCGCTGATGTTGCGCATTTTCGAAGCAGACAAGGGCTCACTGCTGCTGCACCGCGCCACACGCCAACGCCTCCAGAGCTCCACCTCACAAATCGCTCTGCGACATGCAACTAGTTTTGGTTTTTAGCCGCAATTAGAAATTACGAATGCCATGACAAATGCACATTTGTAGCATTTGTTACTTAATTGCCTTGAAGATTTTGATTTACAGAAGACTCTCCGGGTTCTATTCATCATATAATGTAATGCAAAATACGTATACTATTCATATTTGTATAAATAGAATTATTATATTATGACAAGTGCCAGCGGCGTTGGCTGCTCTAATCTATAGATGCACAAGCACACACACAGAACACACAGAGGCAATTGTGAAATGATTGAAAATGTATTAGCAGCTGCCGCGTCATTCATTGGCTATAAGTGTTAATTGAATGGACTTTTTTATATCAAGAGGAACAGTGGTTAATGGGTGAATAAAATAGAGCGGAATATAGGCTATTACGCAGGAATATAGCTGAGTATAAGCTTTAATTAAGTATAAATAAAAACTACTTTAAGATAGGCAAGCCATTTAGTAGTTTCTTAAATATTTCTGTAAGGATACTTGGATTTATCAATAAGATATCCTTTTCTATAGGTTCAAAACCGATTTCCCTTATTTCCCATTTCAAGATCTGATGAAATTAGCAAAGAATAGGCCTCCATATAAGCAGGATCATCTCCAGCATCACCATTACCAAGGAACCAACCACTGTGCAAGTTAATTGCCTTGACAGACGCGACAGCAGGAAAAGCCGGCCCGAGTAGGAAGTGGAAGTGGATGCATTCATATGAGAAGAATGCGAGGAGAACGCACTGAACAAAATCGAAAAAGAGGCAAGGACGTTGCATTTGCGGCCGTCGACGACACTGACACACAAAGATGTGAGATGTAAGCTGCGGATGTGTATAAATAGACCCAAAGGCAGGGAATCAGCCGCAACCACTAATGCCACATGATGCCGCGGAGGAGGAGGAGGGAACCCAACTAAGATGGCGTCCCATGGAGCTAGCGGTGGGTTGAATGAGTGGCCGGTCGGCCGCCTCCTCTGCCCACTCGAACTTGGTTTCGGCAAACCTGGCGAACTTGGCGAACAGGTTCATAAATCGTAGCGACAAATGTGCGTTGTTAACTCGTTTTTTTTTTCGTTTTCCCCACTTGATGCAAAGTTGGGAGAGCGAGAGAGATTTGAATGTCACGTTGCATTTAGAGCGTAACGGTTTGGGGGTCTCGTTATCGATACCAACACCGATAACACGCGTCTGGCTGCCGCCCTGACAGGTGAAAGCGATAAGGCGGCGTGTGGGTTGACATTGACACTGGAACCCCAACCCCCTTCTCAACCCCGCTGATTGGATAAAAATCAGCCTACAACGCGACTTCATTTTTTCGGGGGTTAAAGGCTTCTGCTAGGGGTGGAGGGGAATCGTTTGCCATCTGCGGCAAACAGAGCATAAATTCGATTACGGCGATTGCTCGGCTCGATTCGCTTGCATGCAGACAGCCCATCGCCTCCAGTTGCTCCTTCTCCTTCTCCGCCACTCTCCCCGTTGCTGTTTGCCTTGCATGTTCATGCATTAGCGCCTCGAAAAAATCATTGAAATGGAAAGTGAGCTCCCGCTGACGATAAACAAGGACCTTTAGCCCTCCTCAGTGTACTTAAAAGCAAATAAAGCGTACTTGTCATGCCATTTTTGTGCTGAAAAGCTTGTATGTAGGGACCATACAATGGGAAAGGATATGGCATGCCCTACATGTATATTTTTAGGATAAGCTAGCTAAAGTTTTAGGGCAAAAAAGATATTAAATAAGATCTGATATTTACATGAACGAAAACAAGTGATGGATATAATTTTTGATTGAAAGAACTAACAAAACAAGAGCTAAACTCCGTGGAAAGGATTCAATTCTTTAGTAAGCAAAACACCCCCAAACTTAACCTTGAAGGATCCTGCCTTACATACCAGATAACCAACTCTTTCAGGTCAAAATTCCAAGGGTTACGGTTAAGTAAGTGACTCACCTGCAATTCAGCTCTGTCCACATCCCATTGTGAGCGCTCCAGCTCGAAGCGCGACCACTCGTGCTGGATAAAGTGCAATATGCCCGGTATTGTGTACTGGGGCGTGGTGGCCTGCTGGTTATTCGGTCCTCCGCCAGCCATACCGTTGCTGCCGTCGTCGTTACCCACGTTGCTCATGCCGCCGACCAGGCCGCCAACATTGGCGTTCTGTCCACCAGCGTTCAGTCCGCTGATACTCAGACCGCCACTGCCGCCGCCCAGACTGTTGGATAGTACACCGCCGATCGAAGAGTTGGCACCGCCGCCAACGCCGACACCACCAACGCCGCTGCCGCCGAGGACGCCGGCTCCCGTACCGCCAACCGGCTTGTTGTTGATGCCAGCGGTGGCTCCCGAGTTGGTGCCCATTGGTTCACGTCGCGCTCTCTGTGGCTGTGGCTGTGCTGGCTGGCTGCCGGGTGGTTCTAGCTACTGCTCCTGGCTCCTGCTCCCGGTGCTGCTCCGTCAGATCCTGCAACTGCTGCTGCTTCTACTTCTGCTTCTTCGCTTGCCAGCTGTCCGCCTTGTGTTGCCCAGAGTGCTACAAATGCAGTGTCCTTTGTTTATGGCTCTCGACTTGAGTTCCTGCTGCGGCTGCTGTTCGTCCTTTGTCGCTGCTGCTGCTGCTGTTACTGTTGGTCCTGTTTCGTGTGTTTTCCGTTGGTTTTCAGAGTTTCAGAGGGGGGAAAAGAGCAAAGTTCCGTACATGAGACAAATGAGGTCATTGAATTTTCCGAATGCGGGGGGAGAGCGCAGGAGGGACCAGCAGGACACTCTCTCTCTCTTCCTATGGCTCCGGCTCCCTCTCGCTCGCACGCCCGCAATCGCCCTATGTTATGTGCTACTACTATTAAGCCCTCTCGCACCGGATCCGCCCCCGCCCGCGCGCTTTCTCCTGCTCTCACACTCGCGCGCGCCCCGACTCTCACGGGCTCTCTTACGGTACAACAACGTCACACGCGACCCGCACTACTCTCTCTTTAGTGTTGCCAGCAGCAGCGGGTGGAAAAAGGCTAAATTATAGCGCACAAAAGCCGTGGAACAGCTGATGTAATGGCGAAGTTTAAACTCCTCGGCGCGAGGTGGGGGGGGGAAGCCTCCCTCGCTACACGGCCATTCGCCACACTTTCCACGCTGGATTTGTCGGAAAACTCAACTTACACACACACACTCCCGCATGGAAATTTGAATGGCGCACACAGGCACTCACGGCACGGATTTCGGACACGGACACGGACACAGGCGTAGAGTATTCTTTCGTTTTTTTTTTAAATAAATTCCTAAGTCTTCCTGGTTTCTGGCTACTCGGTTCCTGGGCGAAGCGCTTCAGAACCTTTCAATAGCTTTTGCTGGTTTACTTGACAATTTTGTTTACTATTTACAGCTTTTTCCAAGGAAACGTTGTTGCTACCTTTCGCACGAATCACCGTTTTTGAGAGTGAACAAATGACGCGGTGGGAAGGAGGGGGAGGGCGCAATGCCCGAACGGGAGGAGGCGCAGACGGCGATTAGAGCGCAGCTCGTTCGGCGATTTGGTCCATTGTTGCGCCCGTTTTGCAATTACTAATTAATTAAGGCGAATGCTCGGTGCTGCTGCACAAAAAAAGTCGATTTGATTCGATTCGGCCGCACATCAGAATGTTTGGCCTGGAACTCTGAAATAACACAGAGTTGCAGCGGCACAGCATTCCTCTCGCTCGCACTCGCGCACCTGCCGCCCGTCCGCCTCGTATGGCCGTCTCGCTCGGCGAGTCTATATACAAAGAAAAACACGCACACACTGACGAACGTACGCATACGCCAAAGCCGAAGTATTTTCACTTTGTTGAATTTGGAGAGTGCGGTTTCTGCGTTTCAGGCACGCGTGGACGTGGGGCCCGATCTGCTTCGCTTACTTTGCGTTTTAATGCACCGCTTGGCTGTATTTTGCAATTTTTCTCTTGATTTTCATTGGTATAATACAGAGACTACAGAGTGCGATAGGCGTAGCAGTGTTGCCAGATGGAAATTTTGGTTTACCCCTAAAAAATCCCAAATGGTCATTATTTCCTCCTAATAAATCCAGTCTTCCCCTAAATTTAAAAAATATGTTAATGAAATCAAATTTAATAACACAAATAACACGGTAAATTCAACATTTTTGGTATGAATTTTGTTGTTTTTTTTTTAAATAAATATTTAGTATATATATTATATATCAAGTTTATATTATAATATAATTAGTATTCATCAAAATTAATTAACTCACTCAGTCGAATTCATGGTTGTTTTTTTTCTCAGACTGCCAAAGGCCACTGGTTTTTATCACTTAATTTCACCACTTTATAAGTTAATTTAAATTAACGTTTGTTCGCGCCAAGTGTAATTTCAGCAATAAAAAGAACAACAACGTGAATAAAAACGTGAAGATTTACGACGTAACTGAACAACTAACGATGGACTATCACGAAAGAAACGTAGATGCGATAGGCGGGGCGAAATCGGTACTAGGGCTCACGCGTGTCTGTCGTGAATAATCCTGCCGGAGGGAAACTCGACTAAGGCACTAGCGGTGACTTAACCCAGGGTGGGGACCAAGGTTAACATGGTTTTGGACTGTTAAGATAAGGCCACACTATTTTTGCTGCCATGTCTTCAGTCATTAAAAAGTTACACTGACCAAAATTTTCCAGAGTTTAACACGATTATTTTTTCACCGTGTTAAATAAGCTTGTTGATGCTTTTCCCTCGGGTTTTATTATTTTGCTGCAAGAGTTTGCAACAAATTCTTGGGGCACGTCACGAGATGGAACTTTCAAAAATATATTTAAGAAAAATTGCGATTCCCGATATATAATTATATTGACATTTCGATATAATATCAACCCTGTTTATTAATGACAAACTCCGACTAAATGGTATAAAAGCAGGCTACGCAAGGCGAAACTGACAGTCTGTTCTTGAATTTCGTCAAGAAAACTCGTTGTTTTTTAAATTTATTTTTATTTAATTTTTTTATTAAATCGGTTGTGAAAACATCTCTTTATTTTGGAAAGTTGTATTTCGTTAAAAATTATTTGGAAATTATTTCTTTTTGACCTCTTTACTTTATTTACAATTTACTCTTTGGTTACATTTGGGTGAAACAGTACTTGGCATAAGAGTGGTCCCGAGTACTGCTACGTTATCATTCCGTGCAGTCTTTTCAGGCTAAATCTTATTTTATTTTTTACTTGTTTTTTGATTTACTTGACTTTAGTAGTTGGAGTACTGTACGCTAGGAGTTTGCTGGACTTATGCTCCAATTGCGCTACTATTGGGCAATTCCGCCAAGAAAAGTGATTTTTTTTAATTCATTTTGATTTGTGCCACCGAGAAAAGTTATATTTTTTTTATTTATTTTGATTTGTTTATTTGTTTATTTATTTATTTTTGACCTCTTTTTAATTTATTTATTAACCAGAAAATGAGGGGGTATCGTGGTCGTGATGATGTATGTTTGAGGCTTAATCTTATTTTATTTATTACTTATATGTGGATTTGACATGATCATATAGCGTGGGTCAAGTTCCCAGCCTCAGATTCCCTATTTTTTTCTGGTGGTAATTTCCGGATGGTGTTTCAGGTTTCGTTAGGAGTTTGTTGAACTTGTCCGGCAACTGCCTTATTATTGGGGAATACAGGTTGCTCTTGAAGTCCGCCAAGAAAAGTTTTTTTTTTAATTTATTTCGATTTGTTTCTTTGTTTATTTATTTCTTTTTGACCTCTTTTAATTTATTTATTAACCAGAAAATTAAGGGGTATGGGAGTAGTCAGAATACTGCAACGTGATCATGCTATGATCGTGATCATGATCATGCTTGAGGCTATATCTTATTTTATTTATTACTTATTGGTGGATTTAGTAGTCCCGAGTCCTGCGACGTGATCTTGCGGTTTAGGCCAAGTCCCAGATACGTTTAAGTTTTCTTTAGGAGTTTGCTGAACTTATCCGGCAATTGCCTTATTATTGGGGAATACAGGCTGTTCTTGAAGTCCGCCGAAAAAGTTTTTTTTTTTAATTTATTTTGATTTGATTCTTTGTTTATTTCTTTTTTTGGGAGTTTGGTGAACTTGTCCGGCAATTGCCTTATTATTATTTTTTTTTTAATTTATTTTGATTTGTTTCTTTGTTTATTTTTTTTCTTTTTGACTTCTTTTAATTAATTTATTAACCAGAAAATGAAGGGGTATAAGAGTAGTCCGAATACTGCAACGTGATCATGCTACGATCGTGATCATGATGATGTATGTTATTCTTTTTGACCTCTTTACTTTATTTTTATTTACTTTTTGAATACGTTTGGGTGGAAAATCGGAGGATTAGGAGCATAGGAGTAGTCCGAATACTGCAGCGTGATCATGCGGTGTAGCTCTTATTTTATTTATTACTTATTTTTGGGTTTACTTGGCTTAGTAGGATGTGGAAAGAGGAGTAGTCCGAGTTCTGCAACGTGATGATGGACAGCTTGTTGAGTTCAAGTCCAGCTTCAGATACCCTTTTTTGATTTCTGGAGTTAATAGAACAATTATTTTAATTGTTTTATCAAGGCCACTCAACGCCCAAAGTTTAACCAATAAATTAAAGATGGAAAAACTGCACTAAATACCAATACATGCCGAACGCCTCGATACAACGCAGGATCTCTTACATGACTGTACATTTATTCTGGTTACAAATTACCTACAAGCTACATATCATATGAACATGGACTGACATTGAGATGTGAGAAGTTTATTATTGTTAGTATTATATTTTGTATTATCCTTGCCGTCACGTCCTGCCGAGTTCTTTTTGATCGAAATGCTGCCACAAGCTGGTCGCGCCGCCGCTTACAAGAACTCCTCGCACCAGTCGTTCAGGCAGTTGTAGCAATCTGAGGCCTGTTTCGAGCTGGCGTGACAAACCTCCTTCATCCAGTCCTTGAACAGCTCCTGGTCCTTTTTCAGCACAAGGTACTGCCCCAGGACAGTGTAGGCCTGCGCAAGAAAGACATAATTGGTTAAGTGATCGTTGTAAGTAACGCGCATTGTTTATTTGCGCACATGGCGTCATCGTATTTACACACGCACCTTGTCGAAGCCCGCTTCAGTTAGGCGTCCTCCGAGGGTTTCGCCGATGCCGGCCAACTCGGTCACCGACTTGTTGCCCATCGGCTCCGCCACAAAGTTTCTGTATTTCTGCGAAGTTCCCGACATCCTGCTGGTTTAGTTTTTGGGCTGTGTTTTGCGAATTTCGTGAAATAAAGGAAGTTCGCGGCGTTTCTAAAAAGTGACGCACTGAAAGTGTGACCGCCGGCAATTCTGACCAGAACGCTAAAATGCCTCGCAGAAGCCGCGAGATTTTCCTTGTGACCTTAAGCTGGCCACACTTGAAAATGGGGGATGTGGAAATATATCAATATATCGATATTTTTATAAAAAAATAAAGTTAATATTTATATTAGCAAAATAAATATTTGTTTAGATTGTGTTTTTTATATTGGGGGTAGTACGAATTTATAATTTCTTGGTTTTTAATTATTGATTGTATTGAGGGAAATCTAAAATAGATAATAAAACGATTCTGTATAGGTGGAGCGCCTAACTGAAATTAGAATCTCAAATAATATTTTATAAATTCTGTAATAATGGACAACGGATCTCAATGGGTTTGATTTTGCAAGCTGCTTTGCTTCAATCACCGAAACATAAAAAAACGACTTCAAGAAGCCACTACGTCTCAACCCATCCAATATTTAATCTTTA
Source organism: Drosophila tani (assembly GCA_008042535.1). NCBI lineage: Eukaryota > Metazoa > Arthropoda > Insecta > Diptera > Drosophilidae > Drosophila > Drosophila tani. The sequence goes on from VNJO01000090.1 coordinate 9,356, forward strand.
AAATTTCAAAATAAAGTTCGTTATTTTTGGTGTAATGTTCTATTTTGTAATAGGGGCCATGCACCTGTGCTTAGTATGCGCCACAGCACTCGGCTTAACCCAATTTATCAGCGCCGTGCCTGCGACATCCCGCCGAGCTTCTTTGATAAGGAACCTCGCCACAGAGGCTTCAACCTGGGCAGCCATCCGCCCAAGACTCCAGTCTTGATTGACACTTGGCCCTGTTCTAGCTTATCGACCAACTACTGGCTTTCCGAAGTCCACACACAGTCTATAAAATCCTCACTTGCGAGTCCCTGGCCACAGTTAAGACGATGTTGGCGCTTAGGTGGCTTTGCTGTGGCTTGGCCCTTGGTTGGCTGGTTGGTGAGTTACCAGAGGGAACCGGAGGAGGTGGATCGGCTTTGTCTCCGCTGACCGAGATTCGCACGCGCACACACATCGCTTTGAGTTTGCTGAGTAATTAAAGCGCTCCAGGCCAAGAATTAATTGCTGGGTCGCAACCGGTTTCGAGGATTACTAATGTGACAGCCGCCGCCGCCTCTTAATATGCTTGGGGGAGCTGGAGCTCTCGAACCTGGGCCTTGGGTCATCGGTTGGCGATCAGTTGGCAATCGGCGGTTAGCTGGTCAAGATGTCCTCGAATGCGCTGGCCTGCATTTGCAATGTGATCAATCCGTGTCGAAATGAGGTCTCCACCACCTTTGTGGTGATTCAGTGGCTCATCACCGGCTTCGCGGCCCTCGCCCAGGTGGTGCGACCCGTGCTCCTGCTGTGTAAAGTGGTTACTAGTCCATATTTGCTTATTATTCATGGATTTTCTACCTTTATCTCTTAGTTGGCATTCGTGGGGAGGTGGCTCTGAGTCAGGAGGATTACAACAAGACCTGGATCTATATGCCCAATGGCGAGGGCAAGCCGGAGGTGGCCTATCTGGTGGAACCGCCGCCCGAGAACCGTATCAATCTGCCGCAGCTCATCAAGTTTGAGCTCTACGGAAGGTCAGTCGGAACTTGGAAATGAGTTTTTAATATTAATTAATCCTGATCTTCTAGCGAGTCCAGTTCCAGTGCCGATTTCTGGATTGACGACGACAACTTTGAGTTCCCGCAGCGCCACAAGCGGGACACCTGGCAGGAGATGGCCGAGAAATTCAATCCCGACCTGGACACCAAGATCCTCGTTCACGGCTGGAAGTCCAGCACCATGAGCAACTCCATCCAATCCATTCGCGGCGCCTACATCGAACGTGGCCAGGTTAATGTGTTCGCCATTAATTGGAAGGATCAGGCGGATAATATATACTACTTGACCCCGGCTCGGTACACGGTCCAAGTGGGCCGGGCGGTGGCCAAGCTGATTGACCTCCTGGTGGAGGAGAAGGACGCCGATCCCCAGAGGATACACCTCATTGGCCACAGTCTTGGGGCCCACATAATGGGTTATGCGGGATCCTACACTAAGTACCGGGTTAATCGCATCACAGGCTTGGATCCGGCTAGACCCGCCTTCGAGGACTGCATTGGGCCGGAGAATCACCTGGACGACACTGATGCCAACTTTGTGGATGTCATACACAGCTGTGCCGGCTACCTGGGCTTCCGTCGACCCATAGGAATGGTGGACTTTTATCCCAATGGAGGCGGGCCGCCACAGCCAGGCTGCAAGGAGCTCTCGCAGATTTTTAGTGAGTATTTGGAGAGGATTGGGGGTTCCCCTATTGAGCTCATCTACCCTCCTTTTAGCTGGTTGCAGCCACGGACGTTCCTATGAGTATTACGCGGAATCCATCAATTCCCCCAAAGGGTTTTACGGCGTTCCCTGCTCTGGCCTGGATGAACTCAAGGGCAAGAACTGCACGGGCGGTAAAATCCTCATGGGGGATCCTGTGCCCCGGGATGCTCGAGGCATTTTCCTAGTGAAAACCTCCAACAAACCGAGCTATGCTCTGGGCATCGATGAGATCCTGAGCAACTGACACAGCCTGAACTCTGCGACTCTTTAAATATCAAAAATATTATTATTAAATATTATTATTAAATATTATTTACAACAAATTCACTTAGGCTACGAATACGATTAGTTTAGGCTATGACATCGGTGCGTCTGCGGATGATGTTGCTCCTCCGGTGGCTGCCATTGGGCTGCAGCACATCCTCTGGCCTTGGCTCAATCTCGTAGTGCTTGTAGCCGTCCACATCGTCCAGCTCCCGGGAGGTGAACTTGGCCAGCATTGTGCCCCGACCCGCATAGGGCGGAGTATACTTGAAGGTGGCGGCCGCAGTGCCACCCACCGGGATCTCGGCGATCTGTAAGGGGAAGATGATATAGTAACCGTACTCGGGATGCCCTCAGCTCCTCCTCGAACCCACCTTGAACTTCAGCGGCTGCTCGATGCCTGGTCCTTCGACCGTGAATAGGCCCTTGTGGAGGGGAATGGGCAGGGGATTGGCCAGGCGCACGATCACGTCCAGCTCCTTCTGGGCCACAATGCTGGCCTCGCCCAGCTGGAACTTGATGTCCGGCTTGCGCACCCGGAAATCATCCTGGGCATAGTAGTCGTAGTCCGTGTCCTTGACCTTGGCCGCAGCCGAGATCTGGAAGGCGGCCTGCGAGGAGAGCTTCTCGTAGTACTCCTCGAAGATCACCTCCATGCGCACGTACTCGCTGCTCTTGGGCTTCAGCTCCAGCTCAAAGGGCAAGACCTTGACCTCCACGGCACCCACGCCGGTGTAGAGGACGGCATCGCAGTTGACCTGTCCCGTGGCCAGGTGGGTGGCGGTCTCGCTCTTGTTCGTGACCTTTAGGACCACACTGAAGTTCTCGCCGATCTTGATGTCGTCCTTGAGCTCCATGTCGAACTCCACGTCATTGAAGTTGTCGTTCAGATAGTACCGGCTAAAGGCATGGCGACTCTGCTTCAGAGCCTTCAGCATGGTGCTCCTTTCCTCCTCGGAGCGCTCCGCGTGCTTGTAGGTGTCGGTGATGTCCTCGCGCTCCCACTTCAGCACCGCCTTGGTGCTGATCAGATGGCCAATGGCCAGGGTGTCCTTGCGCAGGAGCTTCAGCGGCTGACTGGGTCCATTGTAGCGCCAGTAGAGCTTGTCCGCATTGACCTCCGCGAAGACGAAGCCGCCGTCGAAGGGACGCAGGATCTCGCCCTGCTTCACGGCCACAACGGAGGCAGGACCCACGCGGTACATGTTATCGGAGGCCTCCTGTGGGGTGGCGTCCACCACCTGCCAGCCATCGTAGGAGCCAGTCGGACCCACGCCCAGATCCGGGCGCTGCATCCACAGCTCGTTCCACACATGGTAGTTCCATATGGAGTCCGTGGTCTCCGCCTCCAGCTTCTTGTTGTTGGAATCAATGAACACGTCCACCGTCAGCGAGGCCTGGGTGTCGTGGGCGGACGAGTAGCAGGTGATGATCCTCGCCGGGATGCCCAGACTCCGGGCAATGGTGGCCAGTACCCCGCTAAAGTTCCAGCACTGCGCAAACTTCACCGACTTCTGGGTCTTGTGGAACTGCTGGAGAATCTCCGCCGACCCCGTCCACTTGGTGGGTGCCACGCCACCCGAGAAGTCCTCCGACCAGTTGCCCAGCAGGACGCCGTCGTCGTCCACGGAGTTCACCAGGGCGGACAGGGCGCGGGCCACGCGCACAGGATCGCCTCGGTAGGCCGGCGGTATCCTGCCCACCGTTCCCAGGACCTTGAGGCTGCACTCCAGCACATGACGCTCGAACTGGCCAATCTTCCAGACCGAGGGACGCAGCCGGTTGTAGGATCCCCGCCAGATCAGCGTGGTGTCGTGCATCACGTACTCCTTGCGCTGCTCCCGATCCTCCAGGTACACCTGATCCTCCGGGCACCAGGGGTTGAACAGAATGTAAATGGGCAGCGGCAGGGGATAGCTCCGCGAGCCATCTCCCAGCAGCTTCGTGTCGATGTCCAGTCTCCACTCGGTCACCGGGCACGTGGATGGCGGCTTGACCAGCACTGTGAGGATCTGTCCTTCGTGGCTCTCGATCCCAGCTCCCCACTCCAGAGTGTCGCCCAGATAATCGATGCCATCGTGCGGCACCAAAGCATTGAGGGTTCCATGTCCGGGACTCGGCTTGGTGTCATCCGTGACGGTGAGAATGAAGCTGATGGCGTCCTTGCTGGGGCTGTAGTCCCGGTTGAAGTGAATGCGCAGCCGGAAGGGTTCGCCTCTCCGCACGATCAGCGCCTCCTTGGCAGCCGCCGCATAGAAGTGGCTGGTGTGGTGCTCCGCGTGGTTGTCCTCCAGGCAGAGATCCACCCGATGGACGCCCAGCACCGCTGAGCTGGCGGCATCTGTTTGAATTCAAAAATAATTTATTAATAAAGGTTTTTAGGAGCCTGCTAATTATGGTTATTTATTTATTTTGTTGGTGATAGCTTGGCTTTTATTTTTTATACATTTTCAATAAGAACATGTATATAAGTATGCTCTCCCTAAGGTTAATATCTTTTAAGAAGATTTATTTACTCTAAAATTAACAATTTCTTAGCCATTAAATGTTGAGGATTTAAGGCGAAGTATTTGTATTACTTTATTTATTTTAGAGTAAATAAATCTTCTCTAAAATTTAAAATGTGATATAGTCATTAAATGTGGAGGAATCAGGAATAATCCTATTACTTATTTCTAAAATCTAGAAGTGATGTACTATATAAGAGTATAGAAAATCAGAGGATTATAAACAGAAGCAAATATCATATTTAATTCATAGAAAAAAAGGTACTTCTCTTCAGAAAAAAACTATAAAATATATGATTAACTTTCTCTAAAATAAAAAAAAACTTTTATTTATTACCTCTACAATATATTTTCAAACCAAAAATTGTATAAACAATTCCCATACGCTCTTCATGACTAATAATTAGTACTTTGACAGGGTCTCTGAATAAAATCTGTCAGCGGTTCCAAGAGATCTCTTTGCGCTTTTCTTGGCTGTCTGGCGGCAGCAGATGATATCATAAAGCAAATCTTCTTTCTGTCAGCTGTATTCCCCGTAGCCCCAGCAGCATATATTGACTAATAGCCTTTGGCCGTAAACATAACAAAACTTGTGCCTCAATGGCCAAAAGATCAATGCCAAGCCAATTAATTCTAGCAGTGGACAATAAAAGCAACGCCAACGCCTCGCTAAAAAACACAAAAGCAATCCTAAAGCAACTTGAATAAAATAAAGCATAAGAAAATAGGATTTATAAATTGTTTCTGCAGAAAAAAATATGCTCACAAATTAATTGAGGGAAATTAAAATTATTTTCCTTGGAATTAAGACTACAAAAATATAATAAGAGAAAATGGAAATTAAAAAGCAATTATAAATGGATTAAGGAGCAAGCTTTTTGATAAATGTGATCAAAAAATTAAGAGAGGAAAATTAAGATTATTTTTCTTGGAATTAAGGCTATACAAATATTATAAGAGCAATTGGCAATCAAAAGAAAATTACAAATGAATTTAAGAGTAATCCTTTTGATGTATTTTTTGCTCTAAAAATACTTCCTAAGAACCACTTTGTTTTCCGAAAGAATTATTCAAAAAGGGCAACGACATATTAGCCTATATTCCGGAGTAGTTCAACCATAAGTTACTTTATGGATGAAATTCAATTTGCTAAGGTTACCTAAGGTCGCCTTTGAATCTCTTGAATCAACCAAAAATAGATTTCTCCGTTTGCCTGTTCCCAAGCATCAACCACTGAGGAAAAGAAAACATAACATAAGCGGCCATAAATAACGAGCTCATTTTTTGTGATAAAAAATAAGTCAAATTGGTATTATCGGGCATGTGTTCCGCTTGGTTTTTTCCTCGTAAAAATGAAATGAAATCAACCCAGACGAACTTTGATTTTAAATTACAAAATGCTTAAGGTTCAACTAAATATCACAATCTAAAGAAAATATTGACAGGAAGGGATTGGCTTACATGCAAATTTGCTTATAAATATGTGCTCAAATGTTTGTTAATAATTTTGTGCAAAATATTCGACCTCACGAACGTGTCAGAGAACCCGAAAAAGCAAATTCCGCAACGGAAATAGCGCACAAAATGAAGTCATAGACCAAAAACAAAAACTATTCAGCAAATACAATTAAATAATATAAAATTCCATTCGATTTGCTTGCTAATTATAGTTACCTAACATCAATCACAGTTCACTTAAGGTGATATTTAATCTAACTTTTAAGGGTGCCACACATATTTGCATTCGCTTAGAAATCTCATAGAGAACCTGCCAGGCAGCTTAAACTTCAAGATTCCAAATGAAAACAAAAGTATTCCAAAGTCATGAAGTCATCTACCATTAAAGAGGAAATAAAATTAAAATAAATTATCAATTCATTGAAGCAAAGTCTAAGTAGCTTTGTTTAATAAATATTTAAGATATGGCAAGGAAATTAATATTTGAGTGGTTTAATGTTAAGCGCACTTTTGTTTATATTTTGGTCTAAGCGGTCTAAGTAGCTTTAATTATTAATTATTTAAAATATTCCAAAGAAATTAATATTCGAGTTATATAATGTTAAGCGCTTCTTTGTTTATATTTTGGTTTGATTAATAAATATTTAAAAAATTGCCAACAAATTGATATTCAAGTTTTTTAATCTTAATCGCACTTTTGTTTATATTTTGGGAACCCTTGAAACCTGTCCAAGCAAGACAAAAATTTAAAACCGAAAACAAAACCGCACAAAGTGAAGTCATAGACCGAATAAATAAATTACACAACCAATTAAAATCATATTAAAATTATTCACAAAACTCTTTGGTAAATCACTTTTTTTGGGGATTTTCGTAGTTCTAGGGTGATATACCTTCTAGATCTGCCGAGGGTCGGGTGCTGCGAAAGGGATTCACTCTGCGGGGCTGGGAGTGGGGCCACCATCGCTGCAGCCAGCTGGGCGTATAATTCCGATACCAGTAACTCATCTTTTCTGGCTTCCGGCTCAAACAATATCGGTTTAAATGGAAGCAAAGACCGTTGTAAGCCACAGTTTATGCGTGTTACGGTTTTAATAAAAGAGGCACAACCGACCAGAGAAGAATAGAACTAACGGAAAGTCGTAGTAAGGTATTATTATATTCCCCCGATCCGCACCGAAGCTATATCGAAGCGAACAGCGCGACGCTTTGAACTCGACTGATCGGAAATTGGCTTTCTCAGATAGTTTCGCCTCTGCTGATGCGTGTGCCGCTCTCCGAGAGATCTATCTGCCCGATCCGCTGCTCTCTCCAAGATCTGTTTGCTTTTGTTTTGTTATTAATTATGTCCGGGAAGCCGAGCTTGGACCCGTTGTGGCCAGAAGCTGTGACTACGTCATCGTTCTGCTCGATCAACATGGTCATCAAGCGAAGCGTGGAGCATTGAGTGCTCTCTGGAGGTAATATAAGGCCTGCCTCGCTCTTATTAATCATTTCGCTGGCTGTTTATCATCAATTATTGTTTAAATATCAAATTCTTTTCGGGGAGGCAGCAGGTGTTTAACGCTTTTTGTTTATTTTAATTCAATTTTGCGAAATTGCAGGTATAAAAATGAGCAATTCGTTGGCTATTCCACGCTGTGGGCAGCCGCCACTATGAGTGTTTAAACACCCACGGCGGCAGCGGGCAATTTGCATTCATAAAAGGCAATAACTATAGAACTGAATGCATAATTGTTTGAAACACTAACAAAGTAAATCAATTTGTAAGGTTGCTGAGCGGAACGCAGAGATCAAATCGAATTTTATGACCATGCAATATAAAATAAATCAATTTAAAAAAAAACTAAAGAACATTAAAAGATCAAAGGTATCAGGGACAAGTAGAGCAAGGTAAGAAAGGTTTTCTAATATTTTTCTAACTAGATTAATAATTCTAACAAAATTATGGCTTATATATTGACTTAAATTTAATTTGTGGTGTGTTTCAAACCAGTTTTCTTAGAGAATAATAACCCATAAGTAGCTCTCATCTGCTTAGAGAACTCTGTATATAAAATAAACAAAACTAGTTAAGGAATGTTTACAAGGATTTTTTTTTTAAATTTACAACGAATTTTAGACATTTTAAAAGGCTGAAAAGATGATATAATATTACTAATATATTAGTATTTAAATTAGGTCAATACCAAAGCGAATAAAAAGCACTAAGCTAAGGAATATTTTGTACAAACTATTTGCTATAATTTAAGGCAACATAAATGTTTTTTTTTATACTAAGAATTTTATGTTTAATGATCTTTATATTTTCTTTATTTGGTAAGTAGGTTAACTAGGTCATATTGACTTTATTTCTCATATATATATAAGGTTGTCAAAAAAGTCTTGCGGTATTTTTATTGAATTTTCAATTGTTCATTAAATTGGTTATAATAATGCGATTTAAGTCAAATATGCGCCGTTTTGTTCGATGACGAGTTCCCAACGAGATGCCAACTTCATAATGCCCCTCTTATAGAAGCTCGCTTCCCTATTGGCAAAAAACTCGGAGAGCCAATTTTCACAGGACTCTCTTGTGGCCAACTTTTGACTACCAAGCTCGTCCACCATGGACAGAAATAGGTGGTAATCACTTGGTGCGAGATCCGGCCTATACGGTAGATGCAAAAGAACCTTCCATCCGAGCTCCCGGAGCTTCTGGCGCGTCACCAAAGATGTGTGTGGCCTGGCGTTGTCCTGATGGAAGACAATTCGGCCTCTGTTGATCAAAGATGGCCTCTTCTGCATGAGTGCTGCATTCAAGCGGTCCAGTTGTTGGCAGTACAGGTCCGAATTGAGCGTTTGGCCATAGGGGAGCAGCTCATAGTGGATGATTCCCTGCCAATCCCACCAAACACACAGAGGAACCAATCCAGGCTTGGCCACCGTCTGGGCAGCTTCACCGCTTTCGACCACGACCGTTTGCGCTTCACATTGTCGTAAGTGAGTCGTGTGGCACCCATAGATCGAGCTCTTTTGGAATCCAAGCTTCTTCAAATAGTTTATAACGGTTTGATGACTCATGCCCAGCTCTTGGCCGATGCTACGGCTGCTACTATGCCGGTCTCTGTCGATCAATTCAGCGATTTTATCGCAATTTTCGACGACAGGCCTTCCGGACCGTGTCCCATCTTCCACCACCTCTGCACCAGAACGAAAACGTTGAAACCATCGTTGTGCGGTGGAAATGGAAACTGTATCGGGTCCATAAACTGCACAAATTTTATTGGCAGCATGAGATGCATTTTTGCCTATATCGTAGTAGTACTGTAAAATATGCCGTATTTTCTCTTTATTTTGATCCATGTTTGCGACGCTATAGCTCACGAACGACTAAAAACAAAAAACAATAAATCAAACACGTGTTAACGCGTGAAAAGAGCTTTCCAAAAAGGTCTTGCGTGAACCGATGCGACGAATAATACTAGAACTGCGCGCTTGCAAAGACACCTATCGGAAATACCGCAAGACTTTTTTGACAACCTTATATATATATTTATTTATATTTAAAAAATATTCTGAATCATCTTTCAGCAGCTCTTCACTTCCTAACCCAACTAAAGCTCAAAATACACCAAAAACCCACATGCACTGAATTTTAATTTTCCCGTAAATCCCCCATTAGGATGACATCCAACAGCTCTAGCTCACCAGTCTCATCGGGATTTGGAGCGCCAGCCAAATAATTGCCATTGAAATTGCGTATACGCAGCTTGGGCTCGTCGCAGCAATCCGACTCCGCGCAGTTCCATTGCCTCAAGCACGAGAGCTTCTGGCCCATGTCTCAAGATGCACTGCACCCGGGTATAGCCAGTACTATTAACCAACTGAGAGGGCGTTAGTCTGGCCTTTATCTATTTACGCAAAACCGGTTTTCGGGCCAATGATAAGCCGCAGTTTGTTGATTCGTAGGAGTGGTATTTAAACTTCGTACTGGCTGCTTCACTAGAACCCCGCGCAATTACTGGCGTCTCATTTTTGGTTAAACAGCTCCGGGGAATGCGAAATTGGCGGAGGCTTAAACTGTAACAGCTGCGACGGCGACGGCGACGGAATCACGTCATCGACGGAGGTGAACCGAAGCGAACTAGAACGCTTCGATGCTGAAATGATACTGCGATTGATTAGGCAAGAGGCGAGAGCGGAATCTTCGGCCAAGTGATCACACTTTACATAATATAATACCCATAGCAGCAGATGCCTCTCCACAGCTGACCCCAGTGTCAGCTTGTTGCTGGCCTCGGGTGTCCAAAAACCAGACATGCGTGTGGAAATTGATCGGCTTTAATGGAATTGTCAAAGTGAATCATTATTGACTTTGATTGCCACTTGAGGCAGATTTTCTTTGGAAACTGGGTGAGGTGGGCTGGCATTAAATCTTCTGGCTACCTGTCAACGCGAATCATTCTAAAAAAGGGTTTGTATGATGATCCGTAGTTTCTTGGAACTTACAGAAACTAAATGATATTTTCGGTTCCTAGAATTTCTCAATTACTTCACCTTAAAGAGAAAATAATAATAAATATTTGTGACTTTAAATAAATACAATTAAGAATAGAAGATATGAATAACTCTTTATAAACGAATATTTAATATTAAATAGGTTCTTTGGATCTCAATCTAAAATATCAACGGCTTTTAGTTCAGCAAGCTCCTTAAATATTTTTTGGTAGCTTGTTGCATATAATTATTATTTTCCTTATTATTATTGCTTACTCCATACATTCATCATTATAAATTCAAATTAGGCGCCCACTTCTTAGAACATAAACAAGCAACAAGTTGCAACAGCTGATAAGTCGATAAGTCGATAAGTTCTAACAGCAGACGTAAATATGAGTAAAGTAGTTATCGAATTGGAATATGGCAAAGATCGGTTGCTCAGTGACGTTCTCCCTGAGAACTCAAAACTTCTGAGTGACATTAAGGCTTAAGAGAATTTAATCTCTCTCTTTAGGGGTTGTTGTAAGTGTGTCAACATCTGCGCTTTTCAGTATCATTTTTTGCCTTCTCAGCTGTAGTTTTAATGAATTCTAAATTAATGGAAATCGCTCGCAATCAGTGGCCTGCGCTGAGAGATCTGTTTGCAGGAAACCGACTGAATCTCACGGGTTTCGACCTAATAGAGTACTTTATAAACTATCAGCCCGTATGCAGAGACGAATCAATTGAGATATATACAACTGATAAGGATTGGACTACACATGGCAACTATATGCTTATTGTGGGTGTAGATTTTATCTCATTCAGCTCAGTAAATAAATGATTTCGATTTCAGCACACATTGCTCAGCAAAAGCTATGTTTATTTTGATACCGCCAAGGGATCTCGGGGAGATCTCAAGGGTTTATTGTGTTCTTTGAATCTGAAAGATTTCCACTTGATTTGTGGCTACCCAGAAAGCTATAAGAACCTTGTGGAACAATATTGGCAAAGTTTAGGTCGTGATTTGAGTGAATTGGAGCATCAGGGCACTATAGTTTATCACCTGCCCAGCTCTAATGTACAAAAATGGGAACACAGGTAAGATAAATATTTAATAAAGTAATTTATTATGTTTCATAATCTGTTAATTTCAGTTTGAGTTCCTCTGTTAATGTGGGTTATCTCAGTGTAAAGCATGCCAGCTTGGTAGATCAGCATTGGGCTTATCGCTCAGCCGATTCCCTGCCCTTGATAAGGGGTTTAATGGAGAATAATGTCAGTGCAGGAGTTTTCGATAGCCATGGACAACCCTTGGCCTGGTGTCTGAGGTAGAGAGAGAAATATGTATCTTTGGAATTTTCCTATAATTTCCTATATTTTTTTAAGATCTCCCCATGGCAGCCTGAGCAACTTGCATGTACTAACCTCACATCGCCGCCAAGGACTTGGTTCCTTGGTCGTACGCTTTATGGCTAATGAAATTAAAGCCAAGGGATCTGAGGTTCTGGCCACAGTTGTCTTTGACAACGACAGCTCCCGAAGAATGTTTGAGAAATTGGGTTTTAAGCCTATCAATAAACTTTATTGGGCTGTAATAGCTTAGATTAATATATTAACACACCTTTGTATTATTATCATAAAAATATAGGTGAAGAACCAACAAAAGAGTGCTCTTATAAGCCCAATAAAAATCAGCAAACAAGCAAGTACTATTTCTCTCTATCTAGAATTTTATTTTCTCTTTCAACAAACTCGGGCAAATATAGTTCTCTTTCGCTTGGAGATCAGTACTTGCCTGACTTTCGATTGGAGAGGTTGTTGCGATGTCGGTGGAGGATTCACTGGTCGAGATTCCCCGCAGCGATTGGCCCAAGCTGCGGGAATTGTATGTCCAGAGGGACACCGATCCCCTGGGCTATCCCTGCATCAATAATTACATCGAGTGGGTGGAAAAAGAGCCGAGTTTGAAGGTCAAGTTCTTATCGCTGAACGGTGACTGGCAGAAAGATGGGACCTTTGTTTTGACTGTAAGTAACTGTTGCACAAGTATTAGAAAATAAACATATTTATGTTCTCTACACATTTTAGTGGCATAGGGAACCTGGTCTAAATCATCTTTACTTCAACACTCTCAGTGACAATTTGGACAATGTAACAAAGGCCCTGGAGATCCTAAAGCCTCTTGAGAATGAGTATATATTTTTTGGTTTTGGCTCTCGTTTCAAGCCTGTGGTCGAGCACATTGGCAGAAAGTTTTACACCAAAGAGATCAATGTTGTTGAGACCATTTGGATCAAAGCCAGCAAAGAGCTCGTCGATACTTTCACCCTAGAGTGAGTGGGATTTTTAGGGTTATTTTCCAGTCTTCCTAAAAAATGTTTATTACAGGATTCCAGCTGGCATTACTCTCGGCAATCTGTCTGTTGAAGATGCCGAAACTATCAATGCAATCTGGCCGCATCGTGCCCCGGGCTCTGTGGAGTTTGTAAAAAATTTAATACAATTTAATGTTAATACTGGAGCCTACGATGAGAGTGGCAAGCTGGTTGCCTGGTGCTTGAGGTAAGCTATTAGGTAATTTTTGTAATTTAATAATATTTATCTTACATCCCTTCAGACTGCCAATCGGTTCCTTGGGTCTGCTGCAAGTCCTTGACTCCCACAAACGTCTGGGTCTGGGCAGCTTGCTAGTGAAGTCCCTGTCCCAGAAGATTTCGGCTCTGGGAGATCAGGTTCTTGCTCCCGTGGTGACTAAGAACACGGCTTCGAGGAACATGTTTGAAAAAATCGGGTTTCAGATTATAGACACAGTTTACTGGGCTGATTAAGAAACCTATTTAAAATTGAATAATGTTTACATGTATTAAAAAAAGACAACTATAATGTTAAGGAAAATAAATAATAAAAGAAAGTATTTAGTAAAAATTTACCGATTTTTTTCATAAAGACAAATATAAGTTTGACAAAAATAAATAATAAAAACAAGTGGGAAAGCTACAGTTGAGTGTGACAGACTGTGAGATACCCGGTACCCAAAGCATTGTGGGTTAAATTAAATTAGACATGAACATGGAAAAAAGAAAATGTTGAGAAATTAACAAAAGTTGCTAGAAACATGTTGAGCAACACCCAAAAAAGACAAATGTTGCTAGGGACATGTTGCGCAATATGCACTGACACTCTCTCTCAAAAGCTATGTGCTCAGACATCCGGAAAGTATTCCTGAGCAGTGCGATAGAGCGAGAGGGTGACTATTGACCTCTTGCTTTGACTCAATGCTACGAAACCCTTTTCGAGTGTCTGAGTTCTTAGCTTTTGAGAGAGAGAAGAAGAATAAGCATATACATAAACTTTATCGTTTAATAACATCCATGTTTATCATCCGATTTTACTCCAATGTTCAGAAAACGTCCGCAAATACCTACTTATTTATTTTATCTATGCACTTTAAGCCGAAGATTACGACTATAGCTTATACACAGTTTTTTATGATTTTCAGAGGCGGAAGTGGGCGTGGCCAATTTTTCAAACAAACTTGATTTGCGTGCATTAGATTCAAATGTTGTCACCAAATTTGGTAACTTTAGCTTTTATAGTCTCTGAGATCTGTTGTTTCACACGGACAAACAGACGGACAGACGGACATGGCTAAATCGACTCGGCTGGTGAGGCTGATCAAGAATATATATACTTTATAGGGTCGGAGATTTCTCTTTCTGCCAGTTACATAAATTCTCGGTTGGCACTAACTTATAATACCCTTGTACCCTATGGGTACCGGGCAAAAGAGAGCTCCTATATGCCCAATAAAAATCAGCAAACAAGTACTATTTCTCTCTATCTAGAAATTTATTTTCTCTTACAACACACACGAAAAATTATAGTTCGCTTTCGCTTGGAAATCAGTACTTGCCTGACTTTCGTTTGGAGAGGTTGTCGTAATGTCGGTGGAGGATTCACTTGTCGAAATTCCCCGCAGTGATTGGCCCAAGCTGCGGGAATTGTATGTCCAGAGGGACACCGATCCCCTGGGCTATCCCTGCATCAATAATTACATCAAGTGGGTGGAAAAAGACCCCAGTTTGAAGGTCAAGTTCTTATCGCTGAACGGTGACTGGCAGAAAGATGGAACCTTTGTTTTGACTGTAAGTTACTGCAGTTACACATGTATGAAAAAATGCACTTATCTTTATATTCTCTACACCTTTTCCATTTTTTTAGTGGCACAGGGAAACTGGACTGAATCATCTTTACTTCAACACTCTCAGTGACAATTTGGACAATGTAACAAAGGCTATTGATATCCTAAAGCCCCTTGAGAATGAGTATTTAATGTATGGCTATGGCTCTCGTTTCAAGCCTGTTGTCGAGCACATTGGCAGAAAGTTTTACACCAGAGAACTCCATTTTGCGGATTGCATTTGGATCACGGCCAGCAAGGAGCTCGTGGATACTTTCACCCTAGAGTGAGTGGTATTTTCTAGGATTTTTTTCAGTCTCCTTATAGATTTGTGTAACAGCATTCCAGCTGGCATTACTCTGGGTAATCTGTCTGTTGAAGATGCCGAAACTATCAATGCAATCTGGCCGCATCGTGCCCCGGGCTCTGTGGAGTTTGTAAAGAATTTAATACAATTTAATGTTAATACTGGAGCCTACGATGAGAGTGGCAAGCTGGTGGCCTGGTGCTTGAGGTAAGCTATTAGGTAATTTTTGTAATTTAATAATATTTATCTTACATCCCTTCAGACTGCCAATCGGTTCCTTGGGTCTGCTGCAAGTCCTTGACTCCCACAAACGTCTGGGTCTAGGCAGCTTGCTGGTGAAGTCCCTGTCCCAGAAGATTTCGGCTCTGGGAGATCAGGTTCTTGCTCCCGTGGTGACTAAGAATACGGCTTCGAGGAACATGTTTAAGAAAATCGGGTTTCAAATTATAGACACCGTTTACTGGGCTGAATGAGAAACCTATTTAAAAATACATAATATTTACATGTATTCAAAAAATACAACTATTTGATTAACGAAAAAAAGTAATAAAAGAGAGTATTAAGTATAAATTTAAAAATTTGTTCCAAAAAGACAACTATAAGTTTAATAAAAATAAATAATAAATGAGAGTATTCAGCAAAATTTACATATTTTATTTGTAAATGGTTATTAATAGGCATAAAGGCAATATCTCTATTTAAAAGGTTTGTTTTATTTTAAATCTAATAATAGGAGAATATACTGACTAGAAGCGTTAAAAGTTAAGGTCCTATTTATAAATAATTTATAATTATATATGCCTATTATTTGTTGAGTCATCTTGCACCAAAAGGTTAATCAAATTCTAGATTTATGAGCTGGCATCTCACTTTAAAAAAAAGGGAGTGATAATCGGTATCGCGTGACAATTTTAATTGAAGTCTGATTAGTTTATCAGTTCTTTCGAGAAAAGTTCCATGGAGAGCACTGAATATTATACAGTTGGAGCTCAAAGTACAATAGCAAAAGTTCAGAGTTTAAACTAAACTTTTAACAACAATTTGTAAATTAAAAGAAACGTAATCTCAGCATGTTCTTCAAATAAAAATAAAGGGCTGAATAAGTTAAGCTCTCCTTTATATTTTAAAATTATAGTCACGTTCTGGATTTTTTATTTACTTGCCAAAACGTGTGAATTCATATCTCCCATTTTATTATTAAATTTGTCAATAAAAACCTTGAAAATTCCGGAACACGCTTTAAATGTTTTTGACTTTTTCTAAATGTTTAAAGATTACGCCCAGCCCAGCTTTATTTATGACTAAAAGCCATAGCTTAAACGGATTCTAATGACTTATTAATATATTTTATGATTACACTGGTCCTACACGTGTTTTTAAATAGCCTTACAATAGATTTTTATTGTCGTAACTTTCAAGGGTTGTATTATTCACATTTCCCAAGCTAATTATAGATGCAAGTCAGCAATTCTTGTGGGACCAACCGGCATCATCATCATCTCTGATCACATCTTATCCTAGGATCGGGAGATCCCCAGCTTTATCACAGTAGCCAAGTGACTTTCCAATGACAAAGCCGAGAATACGCACCTAACATAAATCATATAGTATAAGCTTCTAGCTGATGAATATTTAAAATATTTACTCACCGCGAGCGCGAGCTTTGAAGCCCATGGACGTCACGGGTCAGGAGGCATTGCGATAGATGGAGAGCGAGAGATCCCCTGAATGAATTTCCGGCACACAGAGTTCGCAGAAGTGCAGGCACTACAGAAAGTACCGATCGTCCAAGATCAATAACAAGTGCAGACATCGAACAATGTAAACAATGTCGGGTAAACCCGGTGAGTCGGCGAAAAGCTCTCCAAGATGGGCTGCGAGAGCGCGGCTTGATAACGAGTTTCCGATTCCAGTTTTATAAAGATTCGCGCTCAGTCCAGCTGGAGCTCAGTCATACCTAAGCCACTCGAACGTAGACATCGCGCTCAACCCGACCAAAAAGGAATATATATAGTACTTAGTATATATATATATTCGCAAAGCTATATATAGGCGGTTCCGTGTGCGTTTCGAGATTAAAAGCGGATTATTACAAAATGTGGGGCTTGATTTTGGCCTTCCTGTCGCTCAGCGCCGTGTGCTGTCAGTCGGAACTGTTTCGGCCAGATATCAGAAAGCCGGAGACCGTGGCCTACGTGGATCGCCTGATCGAGGAGAAGAGGCAGCGCCAGGAGCAGCAGCAGCAGCAGCAGCAGTCGGTTCAAGTGCTGCCATCGGTGGAGCAGTCAGAGTTTCAGCCCGAGCAGCAGCCTCCTCCTCGTGTCCAGTCCAGTCCAGTGCCACTGCCCACGCTGGCGCCCTTCCAAG
This sequence comes from Drosophila tani, assembly GCA_008042535.1. Taxonomy (NCBI): domain Eukaryota; kingdom Metazoa; phylum Arthropoda; class Insecta; order Diptera; family Drosophilidae; genus Drosophila; species Drosophila tani. The sequence goes on from VNJO01000090.1 coordinate 26,637, forward strand.
CACCCAGCCTTGCTAGCCAGAGTGATCCCGTCAGTTTCCGCCTTGGAGCCAGCGCCATTAAGCAGCCCTATCCCGTCTCCTCGGGGCTGGGAGCCACGCGCCTCGACCTGGCCACCTCGGAGCAGATTGCCCGGGATGTACTCCACTTCGCTTACACCCTGGGAAGGCACTTGGGAGAGCAGAAAACCGAGATCTTCTCGCCGCTGAGCATTGTCCATTCGCTGGCGCTGCTCTATCTGGGCGCCAAGGGACGCAGCTACAAGGAGCTGGGCTCGGTCTTTGGCACCACGGACACCAACGCGTTGCACCAACAATTTGGACTCATGTTAAGGGATCTGCAGCAGCCTACCCTGGATCAGGTGTCCGCCGGTCGTCCTCTGACCAACTGGCGGGCCACGAGCCCCATGCGTGCGAATCGCAAGTCCCAGCGACCGGGAGCCCATGAGGTGCACCTGGCCAACGGACTATTCACCGCCACCAGCTTTACACTCAACCCCGACTACAGGTAAGCTTCTGCTCCGCCGCTCCGAGAGATGCGGGTAATTGACTGCAAACTGGATCTAAAGCGAGAGAGATCAGGTTGGGGATGGGCGCTTGGGAAATGCCAGACGATTAGCCGTCGCCTTGAGGGGCTACACAGAACGAAACGTGGAGCTAACCTTCTTATTTATTTTAGTATTTCAATAGGTTAACTACTAGTCAAAGTTCAGGTGTAGTAATCACCGGTATATTAATCGAAGGTTAGGTGTAAGCGCCGGTTAGGAAAAGCTCTCATTAAAATTGTTTAATCTTATCGGCTTATCGATGGTTCGATATGTTATCGGCCGGTAACTATTTTAACTGAAGGCGGTAACATTAGGGTATGCTGTAAAGTTTACAGTGTAAAGCTCAAACACAGGGTTGCTTTGCTACCAAAGATTAATTGAAAATCACTAGAGTTCTATAATAAAAATTAATATTTCTTTAAGATCACAATAATAATACGTATTATTGCAGTGTAGGGATGGGTCTGACAACAGTTTCACTTGAGAAATACACACTTATTTTACGAAATTCCATTGCGGCTTTCATTGAGAATTTTATACTATTTACTGAATACCGCAAGTGCAAACCATAAGAAATTCCCATTTAGGAATTGTTTTTAAAGGGTTAATAAAATTACCCTATTGAAAGCTATTATTTTATAATGAATACTATACATTTATACTATACCTTATTACGAATACAATAACTTAATTACATTGGTGAGGTAAACTAACCGGAACCGGAACTTAAATGTGATTTTATTAAAGATAAGCTTGGTGAATTCAATTATTATACAATCATAATACACATTAGCCCTGAAATTGGAATTTTATTAAGCTTTCTTATCAGTTTTGCAAGCTTGAAGTCAGAAAAACCGAAAGCGATCGTTAAACTTGTTTTTATATAAAATAAACAAACAAGGGAACTTTTTTATTTAATATTAATAGGCCAGGAATAATATTTTTGAATAACTTTAAATACAGAGAAGGTTTTGTTATTTGTGGGTTAAGTAATGATGAGTAATCAATTTTAAAGAAATATCTTAAGAAAATTCCAAATCAATTAAAAAGGTTTCAGAAAGAATGCAACAAAATCTTTAGCATACTTTTAGACAGCTTTTCAATTGATTTCAAATCCAAGCCTTTTCCCTGACACTCCCTTTTTGGTCACAGTTTTCTATAAGCCATATCTATTAGGTATTCAGTACCATCGCTAGCTACAAATAGATTCCCAATGCTCCACTTTGCATATTTAACGATATTTGCATGCCAAGCAGGTGATTCTCGAGTCTTACTAATGCGTTCTACTTTTATGCAATTACAGGCAGGTGATCGCCGAGCTGTACGGAGCCGAGCTGGACGTGCAGGACTTCGAGGGCAGTCCGGCGGCGTCCAGGTACAACATCAACTCCTGGGTGTCGCAGCATACGGGGGGCCACATCCAGAACATCATAGCCAGCGAGATCCCGCAGAGCACGCGGATGATCCTGGCCAACGCCCTGTACTTCAAGGGCTTTTGGGAGACGGACTTCATTGAGTCGGCCACGCGGCCAGACAACTTCTATCCGAACGGCGAGGGTACGCAGCCGGCGGTGAGGGTGCAGCTGATGGCCACCGGTGGCACTTTCCCGTACCACGAGGATCCGCAGCTGGGCTGCCGGATCATTGGACTGCCCTACAGGGGCAACCTGAGCACCATGTACATCATCCAGCCGATGAAGTCCTCGACGGTGGAGTTGATGGAGCTGCAGAAACGTTTGTCGCCGGCGAGGATCGAGGATCTCATCAGCAGGATGTACAGGCGGTCGGCCATTGTGGCCATGCCCAAGATGCACCTTACCGAGTCCATCAACCTGAAGACCATGATGCAGAATATGGGTCTGGGAGGAATCTTCAGCACCGTGCAGAACGATCTCTCCCTGATCGCCGCACATGAGGCTCCGACTCAAGGTCGTGGTCCTGCCGTCCGCACGAACTCCCTGGGCGGCAACAGCTTGCAGAATCTGGAGGCCCAGCGGAGGGCGGCGACGGGAGGAGCACGCTCCGATCTGGTCGTGGACGACATTGTCCACAAGGTGGACTTCAATGTCAACGAGCAGGGAACGGAAGCGGCGGCGGCCACTGTCACGTATCTGAAGAAATCCGGCCCGGATGTGATCTTCCGGGTGGACACTCCGTTCATGGTGCTGGTGCGCCACGATCCCACGAAACTGGTGCTCTTCTACGGCCTTATCAATGAGCCACCGGCGTCTTATTAACTTTAAATTTAATCTTAAGTAGGTAAGAGCTAGTTCCTAAGTTCGTTGACTTTTTAGTTAGGAAGCCAATAATTCTTTTTAAGTGATTCAAATAAATTAAATAATTATATAGAAAAAACACCTGGAATGTTGTTATGTAATCTCATTTAAATGGGTTATCAGCTTTATATTCTCCCGCTCTTTTTATGGCGGGATTGGATGGCATTAAAAAAAAAAACAATTTAAATTCAAGTTTTTAACGGATTCTGTTAAATTAAGCTTACGTAATTACCAACACTGACGGCACTAACCTTAGTCAAGTCTGGCAACGCCATGAGTTCATTCCGTGAACCCGCCTTTAAGATACTAAGAACTGGTATTCCCCCGACATTTTTCCGCTTTGCAAAGTTCCACGTCATAATTAGATATTTCTTATTTTAATTATTTGAATATATCAGATTTTTTTTTAATTTGGCGGGATTTTTTAGGAGGAAATATCGACACCAATAAAGGTGGAGAAACATCGGTGATTCCCTGCCAAACATCGATGACATCGATGCTGACATCGACGTTTCTTTCGTGATATTCCATCGATAGTTGTTCAGTTACGTCGTAAATCTTCACGTTTTGGTTCACTTACGTCGTAAATCTTCACGTTTTTGTTCACTTACGTTGTAGATCGTTACATTTTTGTTCAGAGCTGCTCTCTGCTCTTGCTCTCTTGCTCTCCCAATTTTTATGCTCTCCCGCCCTTTATGGTGGATTTTTAGGGGGAAATATCGACTTTTTGAGATTTTTTAGGGGGAAAGCAATATTTTCATCTGGTAACACTGTTTGTTTGTTTACAAAACTAAACAAAGTTAGTTTTTTCATTAAACTCCACTGTAATAAGTAGCAACTCCGCTGTAAAATGATGTCCCTACCCGACACTGATAGTGAAGATGAGCTGCCACCCGGCTGGGAGGAGAGGGCGACCGATGATGGCACCGTTTGCTATGTGAAGTAAGCAAAGGTCAAGTGGAGCGATAAAAAAAACCCATTAGAACTTTATTTTTCGATTAGCCAACAAAGTAAGACGTCCCAGTGGACGCACCCGCGCACAGGTCGCTCCAAGCGCATCACCGGCGAGCTGCCCCTGGGCTGGGAGAAGTACTACGATGAGCAGAGCAAGCGGTTTATGTTTCTCAACAGGGAGACGCAGCAGCGGACGAATGTGGATCCCCGATTGGCCTTTGCCGTCGAGGAGCCGACGCAGAATGTGGAAAAGGTGCGGCAGCGCTTCGACTCGTGCTCCACCGCCCTGCAGGTGCTGCACGGCAAGGATCTGCACGGTCGCACGGCCCTTATTACGGGTGCAAACTGTGGCATTGGCTTCGAAACGGCTCGCTCGCTGGCCCAACACGGTTGTGAGATTATCTTCGCCTGCCGGAACAGAAACTCCGCAGAAGCTGCCATCGAACGGATTGCCCAGGAACGGCCGGCAGCCCGTGCCCGCTGTCGCTTCGCGGCCCTAGACTTGAGCTCCTTGCGTTCCGTTCAGCAATTCGTGAGGGAAATCAAGCAGAGCGTTAGGTAAGTCATAAACTATCTTAATTGGCATATCGTAATTAGTAATGGAACCTCTTATCTACAGCCACATTGATTATCTAATACTGAATGCCGGCGTCTTTGCACTGCCCTACACCAAGACCGTTGACGGTCTGGAAACCACATTCCAGGTCTCGCACCTGTCCCACTTCTACCTCACATTGCAATTGGAGACGCTGTTTGATTACAGAACACGGATTGTGGTTCTGTCATCCGAATCGCACAGGTAAAGTGGAATTTCACTATTTTAGCACGTAAATAAACAAGGGGGAGAGTCAGGGAATTGGGAATTGGGACTGCTAAGTTATGTGGTTTATAAAGAAATGAGGGGAAATTGATATTCCTAGCCCAGCTATGAAGTCATTGGTAATAACTGGTAAGAAATGTAGCCAAAGGAATCGCTGGGGATTTGTAATCAAAACTTAAGTATTGTAGTATGATATGATATAATAGATACTTTTCCTTTGATTCAGGGACCTACGATTTTTCATTGCATACTTTTTTGCTTCTCTTTAATTGCTTTCATTTCTAAAGCAATTTCTGTGGCATCCCTGATAATGTTTATTCGAATTCTTTCTTAAATTAAATATAGGAAAACTAAAGCATTGTATGATATGAAGTTCTTATTTTTTAAATCAATGACATAATTTCTTAACAAGTTAGACAGTGCCACTTATTATCGCCTGCACTGTAAATCTCGTTTCAAGCCCCAAACTTTTTATTTTTGCCGGCAAGCAATTGCCATTAATCCGACCGGTATTTGTATCAAGTGATGATTTGACTCTTGCTAATACGCAATATTTAATTTGCGATAAACATATCTTGCCTTTTATATTTAAACTTAGTAAGAATATATAAATAGGCGCGATAAGCTACTTTGTACAAGCTCTAAATACTATCAAAGGTCCAAAGTGCATTTTATTCAGGATTTAGGTCAAATCACTTGACCACATCAAAAGTGTTTGTGCAAAGTCACACAATAGCATTTTATTTACTAATTATTAGCATATTAATTTAGTTTTCTAAGAGGCTTAAAACCTAGTCTTCCTTAAACCGATCAGATTATTATAATTCAATAAATAGTGGATATTTCCTAGTCGCTATCCCCAATTAAAAAATTCATGTCTGGCATTCCAAGTTGTCTGACTTTTTATTTTTACGAGTTGATTGCACTTTTCTGCCTCCACATAGTGGACTTTGGACCGACCGGTTTCTATTCGCGCTTTGGGGCCAAACTATTCATGGCGCGGCCAGAAATAACTCTGCATATTCCGTCCCAGTCATGCCGGCTAGTGTAGCGTCGTCTTCCAAAGTCTTTTCTGTTTGCTTCGACTCTCGTGCGGTTTTGTTTACAATTCATGTTTTTTTTTTCTTTTTTTTTCAAGGCAAAGCGTAGTTGAACTCAGCTTGAAAAACATTATTTTTTATTCCCAGCCCACAACGGCTTCGCTTACATTTAGTGCTGCGCACTCGTAAACAAACAAAGGCCTACAACAAATCAGAAAAAAAAACAATTATGACGCTGACACAGCTGTGATTGTATTATCAAAGGCGAAACCCCTTCCCTTCTCGATCTTTGCCTTCCTCACTGATTTGTACATAACAGCAAAATTATCAGCCTCACGTGCAGATGTAAGCACAGTGGACTGAAAAAAGTTTAAAAATGTCAACATTTTTCTGGGTGTATTTGCTATATCTTTATTATTTTATCATATTTATTTTAAATCTCAATTGTATAGGGTTCCCCTACAAATTACTGTGGACTTCTTAAATCCATTAAAATGTTGCTCAAAAGTAAGTTACAAAATAATACCTCTTCTAGACCCAGAATTTACAATGAGTTTTGAACTATAAATATTTTATTGCATTATTTTAGACACCCTTTTAATTGGTTAAAAATCTTAATGGGTAAAAAACCAGCCTCACGTGCAGATGTAAGCACACTGGTCTGAAAAAACGTTTAAAAAATATTAATATTTTACTGTGGCTACCTTAAAGTACATCTTGGTACATTATAATACTTTATTGGTGTATTTGTTATTTATTTATTATTTTATCATATTTATTGAAAAGCTAAATGTATAGGCTTCCCCTAGAAATGACTGCAGAATTTAAATCCATTTAAATGTTGCCCAAAAGTAAGTTATAAAATAATACCTCCTCTAAACACAGAATTTGCAAGTTTTAAACTTGAAATATTTTATTGCATACTTTTAGACACCCTTTTAGTTGGTTTAAATTTAAAATGGTTTGAAAAAATGCTTTTTATCGTTTAATTTATTTTTATTTACAAAAAATTAATATTTAATATTAAAGTCTATTTATTATTTATTGTTTGTTAGCAATATTGAGTAATAAAACCATAGAGACTAGTTCTTATTTAGCTCTATTTTCATCAAAACATTACTCTAAAAATCACACTTAATAATGACTCTCCAATAAGGAACAATATTAGGGATACAAAAAGTATTATTAATTCTTACAACAAAACAAGAATGAAAGAAGACTCATAAACCATATTGGCCTGCAAATATACGAGACAAAGACAACAGCTTCCTGATGCTGGTAAAAATAGCCCCCTTTTTAATTCCAGTAATCTCTGCTAACTCGCTTAATTAGATTGATTAATTTGGGGGGACGGCCTGACCCACTGTGCGAGCTGTCGCTGATAAATCATCGGGCGAACTGGTCGCGTGAAGCGGCGGAA